>CM040426.1:81754882-81779052 GCA_022702705.1 Papilionanthe hookeriana x Papilionanthe teres
TGGAGTGTTTGTTTAAAATAAAATGAATTTCATTTATATTTATCATCCCATAAATCTTACAATATATTATCATTATTATGAACAAAAGTAAAATTCAAATCCAAAATAATTTTAATTTTAAATTAAAATATTAATATTTTATAAAAAAAATGAGAGTAACTTGCAAGCTCTCATGAATGGAAATCACCTCACGCCATGAAGATGACTTTTAACTCAAAGAAATTCATTTCATTCAAATTTTATTAAACAAAACAAGAAAACAAGTTCTAAAAATTGACTTCAATCAATTACAAACATCACGCAGAAATAAACTAGCCCATGCGCATCTATGCTTCCCTGCAGCATTAAAAGGTATAAGAATTACCATACGCAACACCAAAGCCATGAAACACTAGAATCATTGTCGATGATCAAGCATGTTATTTGTGCAATTTCTTGCAAGATGCAACATAGTTCATGATGAAGTGCAGTTAGAAACGTAGTGACTGATTCATCAAATTTAAAGCAAAATATGCACAATTATAGTTTGGATTTCCCTCCTTTCCTTGAAACTCTATATCCTAAATATCCCACATCCTTTAATTTAGCGCCCCGCCCCGCGCCCCCCCCCCCTCCCGCCCCCATCAATAATCATAATAGATTGAGAGCTTAAGTGTGATTTACCTATTTTCTCATCAACTTATCTACATATAATATATGGTTCTTAGCATATTTTAAGGAGAATTAAGAGACTGGACTAAGATATGCAAGCCACCTTGGTCAAGTGGTTAGAGCTGTCATTCAACCAAGAGGTTTTGTGTTCAAAGTCTTGCACATGCGGTATGTGTGCGTATGTCTGTGCGGAAACAAAAAATTCAAAATAAAAAAAATAAAAAAAAAAGACTAGACTATGATGTTTCTTATTTCTTTTAAAGCATGTGTGAGTGTATTTTCCACTTATTTGTGTGATTTGTCATTAACTATGCTAGTGCAATCTTTATTTTTTCTCCTCCAAAATGGCTTTTTCTTCCTTTCTTCCTTTCATTTGCCTACATCTATAAGTTTAAGAGAAATGCAAGACAACGATATTTTTTTATGTTAAGGTAGAATATTATGATTGAAATGTTTCCAAAATGAAAGAACATAGAAAATGTTCTTTTCAACTCTTAAATAGTCAGACCACCTGCCTTTAAAATGAATAAAATAAATTAAAAACAAGCAAAATCCCCTGACTAGCCCATGTTTGTGATTAGTTGCAGGACTCCATGGTTATACTCCATTTATGCTACTTTTGTCATTGTTTTGTCTTTATCAGTGCAAGTGAAATATTTTTGTTGTTTCTCCATCTAGAAATATTTCCCTATTGTTTACTTTGACATTTATCCATACAAGATTTTTCTTCACAAATGTTTTGAAGAATAAAAGGAAGAAGGAATGAATGAATTACCTCTTTAATCATGCACCAGTGTTTGTAGTTTTTGTTGTTATGAACTTATGAATTGTGCTTGTAAGCTCTAGTGGCATTAATCCCTAGTTTTTCTCCGGTAAAAAATTTCATATTCTTCCCCTCTTCCAAGCTGCCTCTAATCTCAGCTTCACTGCATTTTTTAAGGAAATTAAAGGCAAAAATGAACATTTTTTTTAACAATCTCCCTATTGTTTTTCTTTATTGTTTTTCTCCGCTTCAATCTCATTTCCATTTCTATGGTTTATGTCGTTAGCTCCAATTTGTCTTTATTTGGTTATTTTTGTTGCCACAACTTAAAGCATATGTTAAAGTATTATTAACTCTTTTCTCTTTCAACTGGTCTCTGCCGCTGCTTGATTGATTCTATATGGTGACAATAAGTCATTATGCCTCTTCTTGGTTTTGTTTTGTTTTTTGGCTAGACTCATCTATTATATCAATATCTTATGCTTTGGTGAATGATTTTGTTTGCCTGCTCAGTATTTCACTATAGCGCAACATTCTTATGCATCCCTTTCATAAGTTATGCATGCAAGTGGATTCAATGATCACTTATAGGAAGGTGGCCCAAACTCCACAAAGGAAATCATATTAAGAGAAAAGATAGCTATGAAATCAAAATTTATCTAAATAACAAACTACATTACAATTTTTTATTTGATGTAAAGTGGCAAACAAAGCCTACGATTGGCAATAAGCAGTGAAGTGAAGGATAGGTCATCACGAACAAGCTAAAATAAGAGAGGTGCGAGGTGTGGGCCCACTTCTAATTGTTTTTGGGCATAATAGCCACTTCTTTCTTGATTAGCTTCCTTCATCTACTTGCATGATTCAAAACATTCTTGCATAAGAGTGAACTTTTAAGTGTTTATGGACTCTTGAAAGGCTTCGAAGAAGCTGGAATGGCATACATTAAGCTCAGAAGTAACATTTTATTTCCTATTAGAGTTTTTACTTTTGTTTTCAAAGAATGGAGGAAATATAGCAGCTGGACATACAATATTTAGTTTCTAATTGATTCCATTGGGAAAATAGGTTCGCTTACTTTCTAACATTCAATTGGAATATTAAGTGAAAGCAAGAAGGGTCCCCACTTCCACTTCCCGAAAATAAAGAACGCAACTTTAGCTGGGAAAAGAGACAAAAATAGGGTTTCATGTCGAAGTGTTCAAATTTCACTGAGACTTGCAAATGAGAAGGTGTGTGGAACTCAGAATGCTCTTTCCCTAATAGATGAAAGAATGTACCCCTTCAGATGTGTGTCTCACGTCGGTCCAATAGATTTTGCTAATCGTGATGATTGAACCAATCGGTTTTCGTTTTGTTAGATTGAAAACCAAAACAACTGACTTATTGTCAACTGAACATCCAAACTTTCTTTAACCAATAATTTTGGTATGGTTTATTTTAGTCTGAAAACCAAAATGGCTAAATTTTTATCAAGAAAACCGACCGGCCAATTTTTTAAAACTAATTCGATTCAATTTTTCAAAAACTTAATTTCTTAGAATCTAGACTATGGACTAAATACCATTCCAAAAACTGAACTTTTCAAAATATGAGTTGTAGTTTGGATTTTGAATTCAGTCACTGTTGCTTTGTTTTAAAATCATTTCAATTTTGTGGAAGCAGAAAACCAAACCAAAACAGATCATAAGTAAAAAACCAATTGGCCAATTTTTTAATGAAAATCAAACCATTATTTTTTCAGATTAAGGTAAACTAATTAAATTGCATCAGCTCAGTTCCATTGGGCATTTACATACATACCACCCAATTCCAATGTATTTACATATCAAACAACTAAACCTTGTTTTTTACATTCATACCATCTAAATCTTTCATATCAAATAAAAAGTACAATCATTTTAACCTTCAAAAAATGAAATACACCTTTCATGCATGGGTAAGATGCTATATATGTAAAAATTGAAGTTTAGGAGTTAAATATGTAAATATATAGGAATTAAGTGGTATGTATGTAGATCTTCCTTTATTTTTCTAGCTCTGCAAAGAGAATTGTAGGCCATGAGGAAACTTAAAAAAATTATTGGAAAGAAATTGACGAGTGGCTTGGCCTGTTGAACTGTCCAACAGGTTCGGCAGAAGTTTCGGTCCAGCGTCCTGCTAGGCTGCCGGTGTGTTTTCAAGAAATGGGAACTACCGCCCCCAACACCACCACCACTTCCTTTTGCTCTATTCAGTAGTTGTATGAGCGTTTAAGGGTTCAAATTTGTGTTTCCTGATTTCAGAGCTTCTGCCGCCAGACATCTCTTCCCTTGTTATGGTCATATCCGAGAACGGGTGGCGGTCCAAATGTATCCGGCTCCCGAGTGGTGTTTATCTCGTCAATCTCGTGCCATTCAAAATCCTCCCCGTTGCTGCTCAGCTCCCCTTGCACCTTCCTGTTGCCGCTCGGCTTCCCTACACCTTTCTATTGCTGCTCAGCTTCCCCCTGCACCATTCCGGTTACTGCCCTGCCAGCCTACCCTTCCCTATTGCCACCTCCTGCCTTCCTGCACCTTCACTGCCACCGAACACCCATAGAACATCCTCTCTGCTACACCACAACCTGCCAACACGTCCTGCTACTGCCTCCTACCTACCCTTCACCTAATTACTGCCATAGCTTCTCCAAAACATCCCCACACCCGTTATCCCGCTAGAGTTCATTGCATTCACCCTCACCATTGAGTCACATTTATATTCCTGCCATTTTAATTCCAGTTTTATGAATCCTTACTGTGTTTCTTTCTAATTTCCACCAATAATAATTGTATTTGTTTGTTTTTGGATTAAATCCGGTATCATTTTGCATCACAGCTAAACTACTCTAGTCGTATCCTAGAGATTCCTATCATTCACCTTGCCCCTCCACTAATTTTTTTTTTTCTCTACCTTCAACCACCCCTTCTAAAACCAAACCCAAATCATGTTATACCACAAAGATACATGTCAGAACTTATCTGAGATAAGATATAAAGGGAGATCCGTCAGCTTCTACAGAGGCACGCGGAAATTGATGATGGGAGCCGAGATGATTACCCTCGACCGTGATCTAGAGAGTCGAATGGGAGATAGAGACAAGGATCTGAATATGTTTTACAATCAATACCTCAGTGATGAGGAATACCGGTCATGCTACTTCGGAATTCAATATCAGAGGAGGCCGAGAGTCCATATATGGAGACACGTGGATGACGACATCAAAATGGATCAACCAATGTTCAATGGAGATACGAATCCAAATGAGTTTATTCACTAGCTACAATTTGTTGTGCAGATCTTTAAAATATAAGGTGTCTGAGGAAGAACGGGTGAAATTAGTAGTCATCAAATTGAAAAAATGCTTATCTGTGGTGGAAAAATTTACAGAGACAAAGAAAAAGAGAAGAAAGTGATAAGATTATCAAATGGAAAAAAATGAAAAAAGCTGAGAAAATATCTTCTACCTAATTACCGTCGCAACATGTTTATGAGACTCCATCTACAGTAAAGACCTTTTAGTGGAGGGGTTCCCGGTACAGTTTGACCAGTTACATTTGAGCTGATCGAGCCAAAGAAACACACTATAGCCTGATGCCTAAGAGACCTGAAGCTCGTTGTTAGCAATGTTATGCAGTTACAGTCAAATTGGTCACTGGGGGATGTTCAAACATTAACCTTGAAGGTAGAAAGACAACAAAAACAGAACAAGCAACAATCTTCATTCAAGCAGCAACCTTCAGTCACGCATTCACCTACATCTACCTCCATCAACAAAGGTATATCAGAAGAAGTTAGCAAGACAGGACAGGGGAATGACAAGACAGAACAGAGTGGAAAGAAGCAAGAAAAGGGTAGCACTACCAGTATAATACTTGTCATGAGGTGTTTCAGGTATCACAACTATGGACACAAATCTCCAGTTGTCCTACGAGCCGAGTTATCACATTCACAGATCATGGCGTCGTCGAGGAGGTGGAGGATGAGTCAGAGAATAGTCAACGGGAAGAACTTCACCTCCAAGGAGACGAGAGAGAATTGTTAGTCATACGAAGAGTTTTGCAGTCAGAGCCGATGAGAGATCGATTATGGTTGAGGCATGGTTTCACACCAAGTGTACGGTGAAGGACAACGTTTGTTGTTTGATTACCGACAACGGGAGTTGTAAAAATGTGGTATCCACATTGATGGTGAAGAAATTGAGGTTAGTCACGTAGAAACATTCCTAGTCCTACTCCCTTACATGGATCAAAAGTGCTTGGTCAAATTTTCCAGTAGAGATCAAGAGCAAGTGTAGTGTGAAGTGGTTCTAATGATCACATGCCATATTCTGTTGGGGAGACCTTGATAGTTAGGCCGCAAGACTCAGCACGACGACTTCAAGAATACTTTCTCCTTTAAAAAGGATGGGAAAGGCATCGTGTTGTTACCTATTAAGGATGTGAGAGATGTAAGCACACCAACGAGGTCCCAAGGGCCACATTCATGCAGTTAGTCAGGGATCCTCCAATGGCACTGACATTAGTCCTACTAGAGGGAACTGAGAGTGAGATACCAACACAACTACGTCATTACAACATAACTTTCAGCATGTAATGACCGAAATTATTATAGAAGGATTATTGCCACTGAGAGACATTCAACATGCCATAGATCTCATACCAGAATTAGTGTTGCCAAATCGATCCGCCTATAGATTGAGACCTGTATACAACAAGGAATTGCAACAACAGCTACAAGATCTCATTGCAAGAGGGTTGGTCAGAGAGAGTATAAATTTTGTGTGTTATTCCCACCCTAATGAAACTCAAAAAAGATGGATCGTGGCGGATGTGTATTATAGGGACATCAACAAGAATACCATCAAGTACCGGTTACGCATACCTCACCTGGGCAATTTCTTGGACTAGCTAAACAGCCGCAGTGAGTATTACCATATCCGAATGAGGTTGGGATAGTGGAAGACCGCTTTCAAGACACGAGATGTTTAGACAAGTGGATCGCTATGTCTTTCAAATTGTCAAACACACCCACCACTTTTATGAGGTTGATGAATCTGATATTCTGGGATCACATTAGAAAATTTGTGGTGGTCTAATTCGGCGAAATTCTAGTGTACAACAGATTTGACGCAAAATACTTGCAGCACCTGAGGATAGTGTTAAAGGTATTGAGCGCAGAGAAACTATATGCTCATCCAAAGAAGTGTCAATTCATGACAAACCTTGTATGTCTTTTGGGTTATAACTTCTTTATTGCGGGAATTTAGATAGATCAAAAAAAGATCGAGGCCATTATGAACACGACTACATCGTAGTCGTTCATCGAGCTGAGGCAATTCCTAGGACTAGCATCGTTTTACAAACAATTCATCAAGAGCTTCATTACATCGAATTTAGATGGATCTTTTGAAGGGAGACAAATTCCAGTAGACAGAGACAGCTCAGAATAGTTTCAATGCACTCAAGGAGAAAGCGACCCAGCACCAGTCTTAGCATTTCCAGACTTCAAACAGCTGTTCGAGGTAGAGTGTGATGCATCTGGCGTGGGAATAGGAGCAATGTTAAGCCATGTAGGTACTTTATCTTCTTTTTTTCAGTTAGAAGATGAATGATTCCAGGAAGAAATACTTGACATACGATCAGAAGTTTTATACTATTGTGGAGCTCTTGAACACTGGAGTCATTACCTGCTGACAAGTGAGCTCACATTTTTCAAAGACCACGAAGCCTTGAAATTCTTGAACAACAATAGTAAATTGAAGAGCTGACACACAACTTGAGTGGAGTTTTTGGCATCGTTCCAATTCATACTTAAGTGCAAGGCAAGGATTCAAAATTGTATAGCAGATGTGTTGAGTCTTCGTCACTTGTTGATCACTACGATGCAGCGTGAGTCGTGTGCTTTGAGGTGGTAAAGTAGCTATACGAGGCAGAAAAGAATTTCCAGAAAATCTAATAGCAGTGTTAGGAGAAGCCCGTCGAGCAGTACTATAGATTTGATGGTTACATGTCCTACCAGAGTAAATCGTGCATTCCTAAATGCTTGTTGCGCGAATCAATTGTTCAGGATCGTCATAGTGAAGGACTCGCAAGACATTTTGGAACGGGCAAAACTCTTGCGCTCGCGAGAGAACACTTCTCTTGGCCCCGACTAGAGGAAAATGTGAAGCAAAGCGTCAGACAATGCAGGATTTTTCATATGGAATGAGGTAGAATGCATTGTTATACAACCCGTTACCTGTACTAGAGGCCCCATGAGTGGATATTAGCATTAATTTTGTGGTGGAACATCCAAGGACAGCGGAACAAGGATTCAGTCATGGTCGTCATGGATGAATTCTCGAAGATGGCGCATTTCGTACACTATCACCGGACACTAGATACATCACATGTTGTTGACTTATATTTCAGGGAGATTGTGAGTCTGCACGGGATACTCAAGACCATCACTTTAGATAGGGATGTCAAGCTTTTGAGTCACTTCAGGAGTACTGTGGGAAAAACTAAGCACTAAGCTTCAATTCAGTTCGGAAATGCATCCCAAGACTGATGGTCAGACGGAGGTAGTAAAGAAGAACCTTGGAACTCTGTTGAGATGCTATGTGAGGAAAAATATTGAGCGGTGGGATTTGATTCTTGCTCAAGCTAAGTTCGCGTACAACAAATCTGTGAGTCAAACTATGAGTCGCAACCATTTAAAATCGTGTACGGGTGCAGCCCGCTCATCCAGCTCGAGTTGATACCGCTTCTGCCGACGTCAGAGATTTTAGTGAGGATACTCAGGAATGGGTGCACGAGATTCAAAAACTCTATGAGGAAGTCGAAAAAGAGATCACTAAGCAGAATCACAAATATTAAGCACAGGCAAACAAAACAAAAAAGAAGGTTTACCTTTATGGAGGGAGATATAGTCTGGATCCATCTGAATAAAGAGAGCTTCTCAGCAGGAGCATTCGGCAAACTCAAGTCCTAAGCAGATGGTTCTTCCATAAAACTTCACAAGCTGAATGATAATGCCTACAAGATAGACCTGCCAGAGGACTACAACGTTTCGGGCACATTCAATGTCAACGAATTGGCACCATACTATAAATACCCAGAAGCTTCGATGGATGAAGTGGAAGCTGCCCGACCAAGGGAGACTGCACGGGGCTTGGTCTACTGAACTGTCCAACTGGTTCGGCAAAGATTTTGGTCTAACCTCCTACTGGACCGCTCATGTGTTTTCAAGGGGCGGGAACTACTGCCCTCTCCCCCTCCCCCTTCCCCCACTTCTTTTATTTCCTTTTGCTCTATTTATATGTTTTTTGAGTTTTTTAAGGTTCAATTTTGTGTTTCTTGATTTCAAAGCTCTTGCTGCCAGGCATCCCTTCCTTTGTTAGGATTGCATCTGAAGATGGGTGGTGCTCTAGTTGTATCCTGCTCTGAGGTCGGATTATCTCTTCAATCTCACGCCATCCAACATCTTTTCTGTTGTTACACAGGTCCCCGACACCTTATTTTCACTTGGCTCCCCCTGCAGCTTCGTCTTTTTGCTCGGTCCCCCTGCACATTTATGTTGCCACTCAACTTCCCCCTGCACCATTCCTGTTGTCGCCCTGACTCTCGATTGCATTCATGTCATTTTATTTCCAATTTGATGAACCCTTGATGTGTTTCTTTCTAATTTTAAGAAACAACAATTTATTTGCTTGTTTCCAGATTAGATCCAGTTTCAGAAATGCTTAAGAGTTTAGTGACTTCAACATGATATGTTATTTGTTAATTAATAGTGATAACCCAATGCCAACAACTAACAAATTCAAGGTCACTTCTTCATAACTTCCTCAACTTGAATCATAAATTCCAGCATTAAACAACTATCTATTGTAATTGCCCTCCACTATCAGTATAAAGGAATGTTTGAGGAGTATTGGTTATACACCTCAGTCTAAGCCTCCTAATTAGAATTTTAAAGAGATTGTGCTTAGCCTTAGAGAATCAAGGGGTAGAAAAAGAGAAACAATGGAGTTAGAGAGCTAAAGAGGAGTGATTTAAGGAAGAATTCTTGTAGTCCTTGTACTTCTTACTAGCTCTCTTAGTAGAACTTGTGTTCCTTACTCCAATATATAGAATCTTGATTTAATAAATAGTCACACCTTGTTCACGCCAACTCGACACTAGTGCATCACTTGAAACATGTATAAAAGCTAACACAACTCTTCGACACAGTCAAAACTTTTAGGTCACTTCCCTAACTACTTAACCACCTTATTGAAAAAAATATATATAATTATTGAACTTTCTTATAGTCCAAAAGCAACCCTATAGCATTGGTGCTGCATATTTCCACACTTTCTAACTATTGAATTTTGAGTGGTTAGAGCTGAATTGGTTTAAGCAAATCGCCACTTCCTTGCTCCTACCAAGCTTTTTTACAAGAGTGAAACCATAAACTAAAGCTTGGCTTATCCTCAACAAATAAGAAAAGGAGAATTATTCCAATAGATCGTGATAAGATTTAGACTAGTCATGTTGTATCAAAAATGATCTTAATTTATTATAATTAAATGAAAATATGACACTCAATAGGACACAATGGAGAAAAAGGATTCATGTAGCCCAAACCACTAAGGGTCTGTTTGGGGCAACTGCAGATTATTTATAATCTGCTGATAAGCAGATTATCCTGATAATCTGCAGATTATCAGGATAAGCTGACTTGCTGTTTGGGGGAGCTTATTCAGAACAACTTATTTGTAGTTGTTCTTTGGATTAATGACCAAACTGCCCACGTCTGGTAAAACTGTTTGAAAAAGAACTAATATATTTACATATCTAACTCCCAAACCTTCATATATTTATATGCAAACCACAAATCTTTCATCATATATATATATATATATATATATATATATATATATATAGGCCCTCAAATCCAAAAAGAGAGTTAGATAATATCTAAAATAAGAATTGCAATCAGAAAGCTATGAAATTTCTCATTTGCTAGCTTCGATCTGCTGCCACTCCCATCAGTAAGATCAAAATATTTCACAAAACACTGCTTAGTTTTGAATATTTCACAAAACACTGCTTCACATAAATCTTTTTCAAATGGATTATAACCTCAAAATATTGAAAAAATATTGAAAAAAAAAATTTCATGATTCCCCTCAGAACCCATCCTCCCTGCTCACAGTCTTTCGTACATCTTAGCCCTAATCCCTCAACCTTCTCCACCGGCTCTCCGCTTGTTAAACCCCTCATAGCCATTTGATTCCCCTGCAGCACCTGTAGCGGAAACCAGTGCCTCGTTGGTGTTGATGGCAAGCGACAGAACCCTCGTTTCATCGTCGACGAAGACGGCCTTCTTGGCGAGGTCTTCTGCAGCGAGTCGAACTCACGCTCATCTCTGATAGCCGCCTTCCACCTCTTCTCCACGGCCATGGCACCACTTTTGGCGGAGATCTTTCGGCGAGGGACAGAAGCGAGGGATCGACTGAGAGATCGAGCGAGGGGCATGCGAGGAAATAAACAGTCTAATGCAGAAACGGACGCAGAACGCGGCCTTCTCTCTGCTTCATCTCCCATGAACGAAATAATGTTAAATAAGGAAGCGCGTATTGGAGCGGTACAATTAAGCGGGAACGAACGTGTTTTTCAAACGGAAGGCAGCGTTTGGAAAACGCCGCCGCAGCTCAATAAGTTGCCCCAAATAGGCCCTTAGTGGGATAAAATCTAGTTATTCTTTTTCTTCTTCTTCTAGATAGTGTTAATATTAGAAAAAAGAACAATAGTAAAGGGCCTTCAAAATATATAAATGATAAAAGTGATTACAATAAATTCTTTTAATGTTGCTAGCCGCCAAAATAAATTAGCTTCGTATACATTCTTTCTTATCTTAGAATTAGCATAGTCTACAAGAAAGAAGGGCACTAAACTTTTATCATGTGTTGTACTTAGATTTTCTGTTTTATAATTACCAGTAAAAGATGATCATGAGGAGCTGGTAATACTAAAAAGTATTTGTTAACATTGCCTTTATGACAGGTGAAGTATTTTACTTCATGCCAAAAAACACGATGCTTTTCATAAAACATCTAGACAATTACTACTAGCTGGGAAGAACAATCACAAAAAACTTCCAACTTTCCTTCCTTTTTCGCTGCCACTGCATTGATCTGTAAAATCCTTGTTGCCAATTCATCAATCCATGGATGATTTTAATTATTTTATAAATAATATTCTTCCTATTCATCAATCCGTGAACTGTTATAAATACAATTTCTTGACTTCGTATATTTTCTATTGAAAGCATTATTAGAATTGCATAAATATTACACAAATGAGATACTCTAACCATTTCTCTCCAATTCTTAACATGGTATTAGAGAGGCCAAAGCCTTTTCTCTTCTCTATATTCCCATTATTACAACCTTCATTGCTGCATTACTAAAATCCTGCGGCCTTCATTGTGGCACTCCTCTTTTTTCTTATCTTCTATCGTAAAAAAAAAAATATTAAACGTTAATAAAAACTTTAAAAAGGATTAACTTGATTATGGTCTAATCAGTATTATGCCATATCCACAGTTGAACAACTAAATTATAATCTCCCATGAGGGATAATCTTTCTAAAATTACCAGGTAAACTTGAAATGGATGACATCCCTTAATTCGTATTAGTGTAAGAGTGAAACGGGTTGAGACACATTCACAGAGACTTTTGCCTTTTGTCTTTCTTGTTCGTCACCACCTCATTGATTCGTAAATTCACAACTGCCTACTCATAAGCCTATGGATTATTATAATTATTATTCTGCCTGCGCATCACCCTGCAGACAATTGTAATTATAACTCTCTTATTTGTATGCTTCCTATTAGAAGCTCTTTTATGATTTAATAAATGCTACGCAAATCTGTGAACAAAAAACTCAACCAATCTGCAATTATTGTCACTTTTTAGTACCACTTCAACTCATGGGACTCAATACAGATGTGCACACAAGAATTCATCAGTTTCGTTCCCGGTACTCAATCCTAACTTCAAAATTAAAACTTGAAGAAGGGAACTGAACACTATTATTGAGCATGGTAAGTTGTCAACCTGATAAAAACCGTAAATTGTTAGTAAGTCCAGCCTAATGAATACTGATTGGCTCTTTACATGCTTGCTAGAGCGCTGAAAGAACAAAATATAGTTATCAATATAATATATATGCCAGAGCCTTAATTCCATTTATTTAATCTCTTTTTATTTGGCATGAGATTTCGCTTAGCATTTTAATGCAAACAATGAAAACTATGCAGTGAGGAATACGAGGACGAATTTCCCCTAATTTTAAAAATGAGTCTCTCCTTTCTGCTCATTATCTACATTACTGTTGTACTAATAGCATTTATTTATGATATTTAGCTTTAACAAATTTTCAATAAAATAGGTTAAGCACGCATGTATTTCAAAATCAACATTTGTTTCAATTCCTAGTATATTTTTGAAGGAACAGATCAAACTTTTTAAAATTTCACTATTTTGACCATCAGTTGTGTCAGAGAAGTTAGAAACTTTTCACAACTAATATTAGCTTTTTGTATCTCAGTAATATTTTTATGATAAGGATCTGTTTGGGGCAACTACAGCTTATTGAATAATCTGCTGATAAGCTGATAAACTTGGTGCGGTG
Source organism: Papilionanthe hookeriana x Papilionanthe teres (assembly GCA_022702705.1). Taxonomy (NCBI): domain Eukaryota; kingdom Viridiplantae; phylum Streptophyta; class Magnoliopsida; order Asparagales; family Orchidaceae; genus Papilionanthe; species Papilionanthe hookeriana x Papilionanthe teres. Next base: position 81,767,979 of record CM040426.1, read on the forward strand.
GCTATTACAAATTTTTAATTTTTTGGAAAAGTCGGACCGCAACCAGAAAGCTACCACCGCACCTAGATAAGTGCGGTGTCAAAAACGTTGTTTTAAGCGTTTTGAAAACGCGTAAGTTGTCAAAACGCAAGTTACCCAAACATGCCTGGTGCGTTTTTAAAATGCTACCGCACCTAATAAGCTGTCCCAAACAGGTTCTTCTATGAAAATTGAGGAATATTATAGTACAATGCAATTTTGTCTCAAGCTTAACGATTAGAGATGCTATGTGTAGTTGGATATGCTCTGCTTGTAATTGAGCTTCAAAGTAGAATACCCTCCCTCTATGGGTTGCATTTTTTGCATTGGCAACACTGAAAATAACTAGATTCATCATTTATAGAAGAATAATGCAGTAGCATTATATACCGATCAGAGCACTTTGAACCAGAATGCATAAAAGTAAGACGGCTATCATTTAAATAAAATTTAAAAAAAAATAGGAGCATTTACATACATAGCCCAAAACTTACCTATTTACATATCTCACACCTAAACTTTCATATTTACACACTCAAATCTTTAATAGCAAATCAAAAATAGCACTCAAGACTTTTTAACAGTGAAATACATCTTTTCATGCATAGGTTTAAAGCACCAAAATAATATGTATGTAAATATGAAAATTTAGGTGTGACATATGTAAATACATAAGAATTGTGTGCTACATATGTAAATTTCCTCAATACTTAGTAATAATGTCTTACAAAAATATTACCTCACCATGTTTTGTGCTGAAAGTAACACAATGAGGATTCCCCATGCTGACGCATGTCACATTCCATCCTATACCATCCACAAGAATTTCAGCCCTGACAACTGCTCCTTTATGATTTGCTGCAAGTTTTGTAGGAACATCTGGAGCTAATAATATAGGTTGACCCATATCTACTCTAACCTGTACAAGAACTAGCAAATCGATACCTTGTGTATAAAAAGGGGGTGGGGGAGGGGGCTTGGGGTGTTGCAATTACATAAAAAGCACCAGAAACATTGTTACTTACAAATGAAGCACCTTCTTTCATCCATTTTTCAAATTCTCACTCATATTTTTCATTTTTATCAAATTCTCAATAGTTTGATCCTGGCACACATAAATGCTTACCTGGGTGCTTGATTTATAAATATCAATGTTTTGGATGTTATGCAAGTAATTATCTCTAAAGAAAATTAATTTGAATGAAGTTATTTCTTGCATCGTCAACATTAACATTCTGAATCTCAGGTTGATTTTCCTGTGACATTTTTTATAAGGTTAAAAAAAATAGGTTGTTATATATTGGTATACTTGTGATTTATAGCAAACATGACAATAGTTGAAAAAATGAAGAATAGATTTGATTTAAATCACTTCTTTCTTGTTTCATGCTTTTCTTATAAATGGTCCAAATCTTTCGTTTTTTTTTTTTTTTTTTTTTTTTGGAATCACCATTTTACTTATTCTTTTGTAGCTTCTTTTCTAGTATTACTTAAATATTTACATGCACAGTTTTCTTGCCCATTTCATTTAGCTATCCGGATTATGTGATTATGATATTCCATTATAGTTCATTAAATATAATACAAAGCTGAAAAAATCATGAAAGCATTTGTTTTAAACTCATCATCTTATTTTAATTTCTTTCTAATAGATGATGCAATCTATAAATCTATCCTAGCATTGAATTCACGAACAACATCCACAATTGCATTGGCAGAAAAATAACATAATATTTCCCAGTGCCGAGCAGTAATTACTTGTTCCACAACTCCTCCCGGATTTTCAAATGCACGATCTTTTATACACTTTTTAGTTCGGAGGCTAGAGTTGAAGTGGTATTGTGCATTAATATTTGCAAACTTCTTTTCATAAAAATTCCATCTTCCTCTTCCGCTTACTCATAGTTGGAGCAATTTAAAAATTTCTAGAAAATGTAAAAATAAATCCAAATAAATTCTAAAATTGCAATGTAGTAAACTCCAAAGACAAAACTAATAGGTAAGAATTGTACACCATGGATTATCTCAAAGCATTCTTTAAAAATTCCAAATTTTTGGATCTCCCCAATGTAGGAGATTTTCATTGTGAAAATAAAAAAAATTTAGTTCAAAGTAGGGCTCTTACCAAGAGAAGATGACATTCAACCTCTTAAAGCCTTCAAAATCACCTCTAATCCAAATGCAAGTAAGTCCTAGGTGCAAGTTTCGGCCTTAACAAGAGGTTGTAGATAGTCAAAATGAGGTCAACTGCTCAAATTCACAATTTTAAAATGATCTGGCAAGTTTCGGGTATTAGGCATCGTCGGCGCTAGACCGATTTCCTGGTTCAATTTTTTTTTGTGATTTCGATCATTTCTAGGTTACGTCGACATCTACTTAGTATTTTTAAACATTTATTTTAATATTTTATTTGATTAACTAATACAAATTTAACACAAACAACACAAAACATCACTTTTATATATATAATTCTCTATTACAAACATTCACGTAAAAATCATTCTATCACATAACAATTCAGCGCTGCAATCAAACCACAATACTCTAACGCTGAAAACTAAACATAAACTCAAATCCCAAGCATAATGTCTGAAATCACACAATGAAGCAAGCGAAATACTAAACACATCTAAGCATATTAAAGTTCAAACACTAAATACTATACAAAATATAGAGAATCACTACTCATCAATGTCAGTATTATTTCTCCTCTGATATCTCCCATGAATTGGTGGTGCACAAACAAATTGTAGAAGGGTCGATACGGGAATTCTTCAGTCGAATCCTCTTCAAACCAAGCCGTTTTCTTCATCAAATGTATCAAGCTTTATTCGATACGCCCAGTATGATCAAAATGTTCATTCATCCTCCAATCCAGAAGATCAAATAATTCATAAATATTATTAACTGCATTCATAAGATTTTGTACCTCTTTCTTCAGTTTCTTGATCTTCTTCAGAATCAACTACGAACTTTCAAGAAAGCGAGGTTGAATAGGTAGTGAAATCTGAGATGGTTGATCCACAACTATGCTCATATCATTTTCATCTCAAATTGCTTGGCAGTCATAAATGTTAGTTGGGTCCGTAAGCTTCCAAGGGAGAAACACTTTTTCCTATCTTTCATATGACACTTGTGACTAGCTGCAAAGAAGAATATAGCGGAAGGATGTCCCAACCCATAATTTTATCCATGTAAAATCAAGCCGAAGACAGATTTCACAATTATGGTTCCAATGTCAACAGGCCTTCCCATTTGAATACAATAGTTCAGCATTACACTTTCCTTCGTCACTAAGTTAATTTTTATAATTTGGAGTAATTTCGCAAATATAAAGAAATATCATTACTTTGACACAGGATTCAAGAATGTAGCAGAGAAATTTACATACTCGTTGTATCTTATCTCCCAATCTTCACTTTCATCTGTAAAATATCGATAAATTTTATTTATATTCTCTTGTAAGGGAAAATTTTGTGGAATGACAGATTGACACATTTTATATCATGAGAAATTCTTTAATCTTTATAGGATTGAATAATGCCCACCTACCTCGCACATAGACGACTCATTGGTTTATTCTATGAAGATTTACATAAAATTCTTCACCATATGAATGGCAACTGCGGCAGTAGTGTAGCAAAACACTTCTCATTGCCTCTGCATAATAATTTCTTCTACTCGAGTACTTGAAGCATTTAAACCACGATTAACAAAGCCCCGTTCCTTGATTAGCCTCCTCTTCACAAGAACTTTGTCGCAAATACTCGAGTAGAAGAAATTATTATGTTGAGGCAATGAGAAGTGTTTTGCTACACTACTGCCGCAGTAGTCAGTCATTCATGTGGTGAAGAAATTTTATGCAAATATTCATGGAATCAACCAAGGAGTCGTCTATGTGCGAGGTAGGTTGGAATCATTCACTCCTACAAGGATTAAATAACTTTTCATGATATAAAATGTGTCAATCTGTCATTACACAAATTTTGCCCCATACGAGAGACAACATGAATGAAATTTAGAGATTTTTGACAGATTAAAGAGAAGATTGGGAGATAAGAGAAAACGGGTATGTAAATTTCTCTGCTACATTCTTAAATCCTGTGTCGAAACAATGACATTTCTGATATTAGTGAAGAGTTGAGTTTGACATTAGTGAAGAGTTGGTCCATCATTTAGAACCTATCAGTAAGGCAAACATTCATACTTATGAAACTCATGTATGATGGAGAACTGAAAGTAAAAGTAGTGATATTACTCTACTAGTCATGATATACCTTTTACCTCAAGAACTCCTACTATTTCTGATATTATGGAGCTGATACAACAGACTAATATTGTGAGACTCCATAACAGAATTGGTGATTAGAAATAAGGAATAATATTAATGATGATTATCAGAAGAGAAGCGTGGAGTATGATATAGCTTACCATGATGCTCAAATGAGATTCGTGAGGGGTGAATCTGATGTGATATTTCCTACTTGCCCCAGCTATATTCCATACCAACCTGAAGTGGAAGAAGAAGCAGAAGGAGAGGATGACTTGTAGAATAGTGTTCTTTTAGCTTATTATTGATATGTAAACTTGTGTGTTTTTTACTTACTTTTATGTGATTGATGTTTGTGGTGATTATAGTTTGTTATGTTAGTAAAGTTGTGATGAACATGTATTTGTTTGTTTATTAATTTGGCTTGAAAGTGTAATGGTTGTATGTTTGTATTAAATGTTTAAAGTTTTTTTTTATTTTCTTCACCCTGCAAATCTCTAATATATTATGTGTGACAAAGCTTCTAATTATTTTATGCATGTTAGTTTAATTTTTTTATTAATACCTGCATAGTTTCAGAAATATCAAAACTCCAACACAAAAAAGTTAGTTTTATTATCGTTTTTCTCTCTCGTTTACTAATTTGATATATACTGAAAAACTTACGTTTGGGTGAGGAAAGATTTACTGTTATGTGTTCTCAATTACATGTATTTTCAAAATAACTTTAACATAACTTTAGGTAATAAAACTTAACTTTAGATAACTAAATTTTTTATTTTATTTGAATATTATAGTAGATTTAAATGAAAGTTTTTAGTAATTAATGTTAACTTTATGGGCTAAGATATTTAGTATAAGAAGATTAAATTATAAATGACTATTTAAAGTAAAGAAAACTGTACTTTTAAAATATTAAGAGTCTTAGAAGTTTATGTGAGAAGAAAAGATTGGGACAATGATGAATCATTTAAAAGCTAATAGAAATCTATAAAGTAAAGAGATGTTACAAGTTCTAACTCTAAGAGGAGGAGAAAGAAGTTCAAAATTATTAAAGGCTATCCAGATATAGTAATCCTTACTTAAAAAAAAATTCACCCTTATAACTGTATTTTTAAAATATTAAGAGTGTTAGAAGTTTATGTGAGAAGAAAAGATTGAGAATCTATGATGAATCATTTGAAAACTAATATATATTTATAAAGAGATGTTACAAATTCTAACTTCAGGAAGAGGAGAATGAAGTTCAAAATTATTAAAAACTATCACACTTAAAGAGAAGAGAAGAGAAGAAGAAAAGAAAAAAAGAAAAGGAGATTGAAAAGCAATCCATATATACAAAAGAAAAAAAAAGAAAATATATGTGAGAAGAATCTTGAAGAGATGGCTAATCAAAAATTGATTTCACTTGAAGCAACTTAAAAGAAGACCTTAATTCATTTCTGAACTTATATTTAATTATTAGCATCATTACTAATAGAGTTCTCATGAGCTTATTTTTCATATGATCCTTCAAAACACTCTTAATGTGACAAATTATGATTATTCTTAAAATGAATAGGACACTAGAACTTTTAGACTTGATAACTAAATGTTTTTACACCCATAGTTTTGACCTAAGTTAGTGAAATTTTTTTTTATAAGTCTTTACTATTATATTCATCTAAATCAAAAATCATGATATTCTTTAAGCAAAGTTCACTTCTATGAGTCATATTTTTATATAGTAAAAGGATTATTTGAGAGCAAGAAATAGTTAAGTTTAGGTGATTTTAATACACCAAAAATATATTGGATATTTCATATATATTTTGTACTCATTTTTTGTGATATTGAACTTTAAAGGAATGTATTTTTCATGTTTGGTTGCAGGTATCATAATTTTAGACATTTGAAGCAAAAAGAAACGAAAAGGAACGAATTTAGAGCGAAATAGGCAAAATCCAAAAATCTATCTTTTGGCGCCGACTGCGCCAGAATGGGCGCCGACAGCGCCCAAATCCAGAGAGCACCATAATTAAAAACGCTTTAGGCGCCAACTGCGCCCAAAAATGGCGCTGACCGCGCCAAATGTCGGTGGAGGCAGGTTCAATGCATTTGGATGACTTTTGGAGGGTTTCCTGAGGCTATCTCTTGGAGAATTCGTCTCTAGGCTATTTCAAAGCGAATTTAGCGTCAGAAAATGTGTGTTGTGTGAGTGTTGTGTGAGTAGAGAGAAGTAGAGAGGCAATGAGTAGAGTGTGTAGTGTAAGAGTGTGGGTGAGAGTGTGTAGAAGTGAGTTTTGCAGAGAGTTCAGAGTTTAGGGTTTCGTGTGAAAAGTATTATTTTGTGAGGGATTCTTCTCTAAGAGTTGTAGGAGGAGAAGGAAAGTGATAGATTGCTTCTTCCTTACTGTTCTAAGAGAAAATGTGTGTCGTTGTAAAGAAGGAAAGAGATTCAAAGTAAATTTAAGGATTTGTTTGGGGAAGAAATTGAGATAAGTTGTATTTACTTTTTATTGTTTGTATGACTTTTATGTATAAAATCCTTGTTTGTCGTATCTTCCGCATGAATTCTGAGTAGATTTCTTTATTTTTCTCCTTACAATGAGAAATAGTGAAGTGATGATTTAGATTGGATAAGTCATGTGAATGTTAAGAAATTGTGATGATTTTTCACTTTGTGCTTCATTTACTTTCTATCTGGTCAATTGAATTGTTAAAATATGTTGTGAAACATACGATCCAAAAGGACTATGCGTTCTACAACAAAATTGAATATTGCATTCAATTGTCATGAATAAGTGATATAGTTCATGGGGGTTGGGTGCAAATAAATAGGGAAATATAGTTTATTGGGTGTAGAATTAGAGATTTTAGGGTGACAGACAAAAATCTCCAATTTGGTCCTAGTGCTTGGAAACTAAAGCGAGTTAGCCTTCAGACGAAGAGAAATAGGAGCTCTAGAGTGAGAGTCGGTATCCTCTCAGCCTAATCACAGAGTTAGAGAATAAACCTAGAATTAGCCAATGTTCTTTATAACACTCGGAAGAGGGTAAAGGATATGTATGAACCTATTTGGCATAATACAAAATTTTCACTAACCTTTATCATTCACTCATCATAACATCATTGTAAGGGGGGAAGACGCATTCTCCAAATTTGAACCTTTCAATACAAAACTTAGTGTTGTAGTAGTTAACTTTATTTCGAAGTTTAGAAAGTGTTTTAATGATCTTAGAATCCTAGCATCATTAAACTTTAGCAATTTTAGTATTTACTTTACATGCATTATAATTTAAATATTGAATTTTTATGCTACGCTTTAAAGATTTGCCTCCTCCTTGTGTGATCGATAACCAGAACTTCAGTAGAGCCCTATATTACTTGAATGATACATATACTTGTGTATAGATTGGCTGCTTTCTTATTAGACTAATTAAACTTTGTGACTAAACTGAAAACACTTATTAAACACTTATTTAAGACAGCCACAATCATTATTCAACCACCAACTATTTTCATTTATAAAAATATTCCTCTTGATTCTCCAAGTACATCCTTTGCAACTTGTTTAACAGTGTTTGTTACTTTATCGCACATAAAATTTGTTTCTTTATGAATATCCCATATCTTTAAATCTGGAAATTTACTCAAAAAAATAATTTTAATTATGTCTTTTAGGGGGGCCTCTAATTTTATGATAATTTTTCTTATATTTTTTATTTTACAACTCTTCATCTTTCAATCTAGAATTAATAATCGATATTGAGTACTCAAACTTTCACTTGGAATGATCTTCCAATTTACACTATCAAAATTTTTTTCTCGTAAAAAAATAATCAATTTGTGTTTTATTAAATCTATTCTTATAAGTAATAATATGATCATCTCTTTTCTTAAATAAAGTATAAGCAATAACAAAAATATATGCTAAAGCAATAATATAGTTCTACCTTATTCATTAATCACTCCAAAACTGTAGTCACTATGAATATTTCTGAAAGCTTACAACACTCTGCTAACATGTTCATTTAAATCTACTCCAATAAAATTTTTTCTTCAAGAGTACCATTTGTATTAACTATTCAATGTAATTCCAGAATTTTATATTGAACATATATTTAAACCTACTTAAGGAGTGTAAACACTTATAATATTAAAAATCTTAGTATCAACAGCAATGTTTAAGGCTCAAAATTTATCTCGATTCTATTACTTTTTACAATATTACCTTTCAAATTACCTTATCTATAATTACACCTACACCATATCTAGTGTAAATCCTACTTGAATACCAAAATTTAAAATCTAAGCTATCAATCTTATTAGTCTTTTCTCCAACTCATTTAGTTTCTTGAATACAAAAGATATTTATCTTCCTATAACAATAATTTAAGAGTACCTACATTCCAAGATTTTATCCTAATATTATTTTCATAGACTAACTTTTTTACCCACATCCATCCATAATGTGATAACCCTTGCTTATTTGAAACTGCACCCGGGCACCGCTATAGAGGCACTTGTAAACTTTTTACTATATTCAGGTCATACAACAGGTCGCATTCAGGGGATGCTCTGGCATTTACACGATGATTTAAATGATTCATGTCATGATTTTTCAACAAATTTTATGTTGGTTGTTGACTACCTAAACTCAATCTTCTACTTTTCGCATCCGGATCTTGGGATCTGGCAATGGCAGTATTGTTTCTTATATACTAGCTCTCAAATAATTGTTTATGCAATACATAATTATCTAGTATGGTGTTAAATATCTTCTTAATGCCATATTTTTAAGTTTTGCAAACAATATTTTTTACCAATTGTCAATATTACAGGCGAAAGAAAAGAAGCTACTTCCGCTGGCAAAGAACAGAAGAAAGATTCAGTTTAGAGCATGACATGTGAGAAGGACATCAAACAAATTGTAGAACAACAGGTGAGAGAAGCCCTGGCTCAATCAAAAAGAGGGGCATCGATTCTAAAGGGTAGACCTTACCCGGAGGAATTTGATGTCATAAAATACCCCAAGGGTTTCGTACTACCTTCGTTCAAGACATTTGATTGGACGGGAAACCCACGACAGCATGTTACACACTTCCTAGCAAGTTGCTGCAAGGCGGGGGTAGTGAGACGTTGTGTCGTCAATTTGTGAGCAGTCTTTCGGAAATTGCTTTTGATTGATAAGCCGAATTACCCAATGACTCAGTGAAAACATTTGCAGAATTGGAAGACCTCTTTGTTAAACGATTCGCTGGAGCTAAACACCATATCACCGTCAGTGATCTCATGGTGGAGCGACAGAAGCAAACCGAAACATTGATGGACTACATTTTGAGATGGAGAAATTTGTGCATAAAGTGTGAGACACAACTCCAGGAGCAGCACGCAGTTGAAATACTTCTAAAAAGCATTCATGATCCAATAGGTTTCTTACTCAAGGGATTCACCATCAAAACATTCGAGAAGTTGTTTAGCAAAGCTGTGAATCTCCAAGATGAAGCTAAGAAGCTTGGTTTTGTTGAGAAAGCTGGGAAGCTAGAGCCATTAAAGACATCTGAGAAGATATCCAGAACAGTAGCAGTGGTTGCTAAGGGCAAGCGACCGTTGCAAATGCAAGACGAACAGCCTCAACAGACCCACCAACGCCCTCGACGGAATGCTCAACAATCATTTCAGCAGAGACCTTACCTGACGGATGAAAGACAAGTTCCAACCATGACTGATCAATTAAACAGGATATACTCTTTTAAAGACGAAGTGGTCAAAAAGATGTTCTGCAATCTAATCAAGAAGCCCGAATTCAGATTACCCAAACCAAGAAGGCCCGACGAAGTCAACAAGAAAGGGCACCCGAGATATTGTCCGTATCACAGGTTCATTGGACATACCATAGAGGAATGTTTCAGTTTCAAAGATTGGCTTGAGGAGAACGACAAGAATGGGAGCATAGTGATCCCGGAAGAATATTTGAAAAGAACCTGAAAAATGTTTTATCTGATTGACTCTGATACAGCTGATAAAGGATGAAACGTCTATTGATTACTATTCTACTACTTTTGTTGTCGAAATGAATGTTAGTGATATCAATGTTTGTCTGTCTCATCCCTCCCACGGCAATAAAATAAATAAAGAACTTGTTTTTCAGAACTGTTCAATGTTTGAAAAGCACGGTTAACAAAGTGTTCAAAGCTCAACAAGAAGACAACCGAGAAATGAGTAATCCAAGATAAAAATTTCGAATCGTGATGAAATTACGATTTCATTTGAAAATAAAATTAACGCTCTAACGACCGCGTCCTTCACTTTAAAAATTTCTGACGGATCCTAAGTAAATTTCGTAATAAATCAAATGTGATCAAAATACGAGTACCGACTCACGGATATCCTAACTTTCGAATGTGTTATAATATCCTGGGATTTATCTTAAAAAATATTCGAGAATCGTTAATCGTGAGCTAGACATTCAGCATCTTTAAATTACGCTCTACCGTATATAAGTAATTCTCTAAAATAAAACGAGAAAAGAAATAATAATAATAATAATAATAATAATAATAATAATAATAAAATCTCCTTAGAAGAAACTGGAGGTGGGTATAAAATCAAAAATCGGTGCCTCAATTCGTACATTCAAAATCTTTAAAGACGCTTCATCGATATAAGTAATCCTCCGTGAAAAAAATGAAAAAGTGCGCCCCGTGAAGAAGCTTCAAGTGGCATAAAATCAAAATCGAGTATTCGAGTTCTCCCTTAATAAAACTTAAAAGCGTCTCTTAAGAAAATTTTCCCGATATTATA
>CM040426.1:81779552-81917548 GCA_022702705.1 Papilionanthe hookeriana x Papilionanthe teres
ATTTAAATAAGTAATTTGAAAAGTAGTATTTGATTTTGAAAATAATTTTAAATTTGAAGATTTTAAGATATGAAATCAAACCGATCTCACATCCCAAATAGTTTATATAAACGAGCACCGCATCACAAACCGTGTATCTATCCCTAAGGATAGACACACCGCTTGATGGTGGGGCTCGGTTAAATAAACTAGAAGATTTGTGACATCCGTTTGGTACTGCGAACCAATTTTATAAGCCGACAATTTCCCCGCTTAATATGAAAACATTAAACGGGGTTTATATTACTCAGGTTCTTTAAAATTCCCTATAAAGGCAAGCCCCTATAGTTAATTACATCTTAAGTGACGGGAATCACCTAAGAAAACTCTCGATAATAATCAATAATTCCGCTCTCAAGAATTTCAAAGTTTAAGTTTTCAAAGGATTGAATTTTGAATCTCGATAGGGAATGGATCAAGTTTGGAACATTTTATTTTGGGAATTCAAAGGAAGAAAAGTAGGAGAAATTACGGATTCGAAGTGAACTTCGATAATCTCCCGACTATCCTATTGTTTGGCTTGGATTTAGGAAAGTCCTAATGTTTATTTAATGTTTTAATCTTGGCAATTTTAATTAATTAGAGCTTATATTTATATGATAGAATCATACAAATAGCCTGGAAGATATGAGGGTTTATGTCGTATCGGACGACTACCTCGGAATCCTAAGACCGGTTAGGGCTTAATTTGCAATGCAAATGCCTAACGAAGAGTTGAGGATTTATGTTGCACTAGTGCAAACTACCTCGAAGTCCTATGGCTTTGTTGTTTAATTCTAGGAAAGTTTCTTTGAAGTAGGTTCAAGTTTCTGCGACGACGATGGCCGTGCTTGCCCACCATGCTCCGAGCTCCTTGTTGTTGCAGAGGTTTAGTTTTAGAAGTCATAAATCAGGGGATGAGAAAAGTGTTTTGGTTTAGAGAAGTCTTAATTTCTAAGTGTTTTTTGTGTTTTAATTAAAACAAATCTTAAAGTTGATTATAACGACACCGGTTAAGATCCCACGGTTCCATCCTTCCGGCATCATTATTTTTATCGGATTCACTTAGTCCAGATGAATTTGGTAAACTCAGTTGAATGAGTTCCACACTTTCATTTAGACCGTGGGAAATCCCGTTAGCAACACGTAGGTTACATCATCCGAGGTATTCCCGATCATCCAACAGGACGTTTTAATTCAGTTGTAATTGTAGTTTTGTGTTCTGTTTGTGATTAAATTTTGAGTTGCTTTATATTTTGAAATGTTGTGGCGGTGAATTTTATCTTGATGTGTGAGTTTAGATTTCAATTTGGAGTTTCAATTTAGATTGAAGTTTGCCAAGATTAATTTGAAGGGATTTGATTTGAAATGAAAATTAGAATTTTGAGGTTTTAGATGTAACATCTTCAACCCCAAAAGAAGATCGAATCGATTGGATTGGATCATTACAGTGAGGAAAGATCTCAGAGTAATGCGGTATTGGATGTAAAATCCTTAACCTCAAGAGTTTGATTTTGATGTATTTCATTGCGATAGGGAAATGATCCTAAAGCAATGTAGTCTCGGATGTAAAATCCTTAACCCCGAGAATTTGATTTGATGTATTTCGGTGCGATAGGGAAAGAATCCTAAAGCGGTGCGAGTCTTGGATGTAAAATCCTCGACCCAAAAGTTTGAATTTGATGTATTTCGAGTGCAATAGGGCAAGAATCCTAAAGCGGTGCGATCTTGGATGTAAAATCCTCGACCCAAAAGTTTGAATTTGATGTATTTCGGTGCAATAGGAAAGAATCCTAAAGCGATGCGATCTTGGATGTAAAATCCTCGACCCAAAAGTTTGAATTTGATGTATTTCGGTGCGATAGGGAAAGAATCCTAAAGCGATGCGGTCTTGGATGTAAAATCCTCGACCCAAAAGTTTGAATTTGATGTATTTCGGTGCAATAGGGAAAGAATCCTAAAGCGGTGCGATCTTGGATGTAAAATCCTCGACCCAAAAGTTTGAATTTGATGTATTTCGGTGCGATAGGAAAGAATCCTAAAGCAGTGCGGTCTTGGATGTAAAATCCTCGACCCAAAAGTTTGAATTTGATGTATTTCGAGTGCAATAGGGAAAGAATCCTAAAGCGGTGCGATCTTGGATGTAAAATCCTCGACCCAAAAGTTTGAATTTGATGTATTTCGGTGCGATAGGGAAAGAATCCTAAAGCGGTGCGGTCTTGGATGTAAAATCCTCGACCCAAAAGTTTGAATTTGATGTATTTCGGTGCGATAGGGAAAGAATCCTAAAGCGGTGCGGCCTTGGATGTAAAATCCTCGACCCAAAAGTTTGAATTTGATGTATTTCGGTGCTGATAGGAAAGAATCCTAAAGCGAGTGCGGTCTTGGATGTAAAATCCTTGACCCAAAAGTTTGAATTTGAATTTTTTGGTAATTGATTTTGCAAAGATTTGTAGTGTTGATTTGAAGAGTGTGGAATTTTGGTTTTTCGAGAATTTCATGAAAGTTGTAAAAGACTTTCGTGGAAGGAAATAGATTAGGAGAGAATATGTAGATGTCACATATCCCATTCAAAAGAGTTGATCGGAAGTTCTTGGTTTGGATTGGATATAATTCCTCGCCATCGGATTCGATCCGTGTCGATGGAATCAACCGCTTCCATCCCGGATGAGGAGAGAACAGAACGGATTGGATTTCGGGTTTGGGAGATTGAATTTGAATTTTCGATTGAGATTTGATTTAAGATCTGGAAGATCGAATTTGAAATTTGATAGAGATTTGGAATCTGGAAAGATTGAACTTGAATTTGATTGAGATTTGGTTTAAGATCTTGGAAGATCGAATTTGAGATTTGATAGAGATTTGGAATCTGGAAAGATTGAACTTGAATTTGATTGAGATTTGGTTTAAGATCTGGAAGATCGAATTTGAGATTTGATAGAGATTTGGAATCTGGAAAGATTGAATTTGGAATTTGGAAGGATGAGTTTGAACTCGGTTGAAATTTGATTTGAAATTTGGAAGGTCACATTTGAAATTTGATTGAGAATTTGATTTAACATTTATGTTGATTTTGTTTATCTTTTAATGATTCAAATTTTATTTTATCGTTTATTTAATGTTCATGTGAATTTGGTGTTTGTCATTTTTTTTAGATTTTTTTTTTTTTTTTAAGGAAAGTTTTCTTTTATTCTCTTTTTTTATTCCTTTTACGTTCTTTGTTCGAAGTTCATTTAACTTTAATGGCGTTTCCCGATCAATTTGCACAAAAGAGGTGAAGGCCGAAAATGTGACATGGTCACTTTCATTCCAATCATGTAGAAGATACATCATACATCTTGATACGGAATATATTTCATACAATCCATGTAAACTCGAAACGAATTGTGTATGATCTTTGTCGATCCATCCAAAGAAGCATCATCAAAAATCCATGTCCGAATAGTGGGGTACATGGTCGATAACATCACCTTCCAAGCCATCCTTAGCGAGGATGCCGTATGGATGTACATTGGAGGTGTGATATTTTCCATGTAACTCACGGCTACGTAAGGCGGAGGCTCTCTAGCTCCGAGTGCAGGCTGGAAATGGTAAGGTGTCTTCCTGTCGTCCATCCTTACGAAAGTAGCCGAGATCCGCTTCTTTGGTACTCCTGGTATGCAATGCTTAGCGATATACTGCTCCGTTGCCCTTCGGTATCATGATTGAACCTACCGGTAAAGGTATCTTCAACGGCCCTCGGAACTCACTCGGACCTGCTATCCGGAGGTCGGATCCGAACATGATGTTACACTCGTTCGGGAAAGGAGGCGTGCGAAGGTCGACGAAGTCGTGGTGATCTATGTGTGGGGGTATGCGGTCACTCTGTTTGTAGATGTTGATAATGCGGCTATTGGGTATGCGATACGCGGCGGTACCCTCCATGTTATCGATCTCTTTACCATTCTCTTGATGACTAATGGCATCGGATCCACTTGCCCATGACGGAGTATTCCGGTGGGTTTCCCTTCTGTCCTCCGCAAAGTTGTAACGAGCATCCACATTGTATTGTGATTCTTCCTTTCCACGGCATCCATCTCCGGGGTTACGAGTATGTGTTTTCCCTTAGGCGGCCCGCTCGGCCCATTCTTTTCAAATCCCGGATGCAATCCACGATTTCTTCTTGTTCATACTACGAGAATACGTACGTATGTAGCTCGAGGCCCTCTAGTATATTAATTCTTACTGCCTTTAATTCTCTCGAAGTATTCGAAGGTTTTCTTTTCAACGTTACGCATTCTCTCCGGCTCGTATTCCGGAATGATCTGCGGATGGCGAGGCACAGTGACATATTGTGGAATATACGGTTCAATCCCTTCGCATTCTCCACGCATACCTTGGCTCCTCGGGGATGATGCTCGTCGGGACATCCCCGGGGTTGCTTCTGCAGACAAGGTCATGCATCGGCTGAGTGGTTCTATCCGGTGGCGTGGTAGCCTTCTTTCTTCGATCTTCGGAGATTTCCACAGTTCTTTACGGTTATCCTAGGAGGCGGCCTCCTTTCTTCGAGTTCTGGTGAGCCGGTGTCCTTGAAGTGTATGCACCGACATTAGCAAGCTTGTCTCGTCGCGGCGGTCCGCGGCTAGTTTTGTTAACATCTTACGGATACGGCGATTCTTATTTCTTCATTGCGTTGCTTGTGAGAGTAGCTCTTCGAACTTCTTGAATCTCCGTGGGCGCGGCGGTGACAAGCCACGCCTGTCTGCTGTAGCGACTACGGACTTCATTTTCTTATCTTCTTCGATGTTTGTCCTTCTTTTCTTGCTGCTTTGGATTGGTGGCTTGGGCCACCCACTTTCATCATCTGTACGTCCGGGCGGTTCTTCTCGATCAACCGGGACCCGGTCACTTTCCTCGTCTTGTAGGCTCGCTGGTGCGAAATCCGAGTCGATCTCGATTATCGCTCCATCTTTCACCCTCTTTTCATCGAGTGCGAGGCTTACGCCATTCTTAAAGTTCAGGACCAACCGCCCGTTCGACATTTCCCTGCGAAAAGACAAGGAAAAGGATCAGGGGCTGTACTAAGAACAAGAACATTAAGAAAATGTTTATTAAAGACATTTTTTTTTATTTTTTATTATTCTTATATTTTTAAACTTAACAGGAATGAAGTGGGATAAGATCAGGTAAGAGATTTTGATTTGGAAAAGAAAACAAGGAAAATTTTATTATCAGGATTTTATTTATTTTAGCACATTTTATTATTTTTTGGGTTCGGACCCAATCATAAGTAATTACTTCGCCAGTGTTTCTTAGGGGTTGAAGAATTCATTCCTTCGAAACATCGGGTAGCGTAGTACTTTTTCAAGTATCGTCCATTGATCGGAAGCATATGTCGTTCTCCCTGGCAATTCACTAGGCTGGTAGGAACCTCCACGAGTATCTCTGCTTCGACCACAAACGGTCCTTCCCGAGTGGGTTCAAATTTTCCTCCTATCTGCGGTGTGCGAGAATAGGTCTCTTGAGAACAAGAACTAAGTCACCAACTTTGAAGGTTCTTGGGCGGACCGGTTTGTCATGGGCTTGAACCATCTTAGCTTGGTATAGTTCTAAATTCTGTTGCGCTGCAAGTCTTTTCTCTTCCAGGCTCTCTAATTCTTCGAGTCGTAATTTGGCATTCTCTTCTGTTGTGATTTTATTTGCAACTGCAATTCTAAGTGAAGGAAGCTGGACCTCTAAGGGTAACACTGCCTCGGACCCATACACTAGAGCATAAGGTGTAGCTTGCGTAGGAGTTCTGAAGGTTGTCCGGTAGGCCCATAAGGCTTCTAACAACTTCTCGTGCCAATTTCTCTTATTATCCTCCAAGGTTTTCTTTAAGATTTGAACGAGAGTTTTATTAAAAGCCTCGGCGAGGCCGTTTGCTCTTGGGTAGTAAATTGTTGAGTATCGCCGGTCGATTCCGTGTCTCTCGACAAAATTGTTGATTTGCGTGCTTCGAATGCTGTCCCATTATCCGAGATGATCTGCGCGGCACTCCGAAACGGTAGACAACTTGGTTCTTGAAAAGCGTAGCACGTGGTGTGCTTTCACTTCTCTGAAGTGGAGCCGCCTCGCCCACTTGGAAAAGTAATGCTGTAGCCGCAAGAATGAAGCGATGTCCTTTTGAAGATGGTGGTTCTATTGGACCCACTATATACGTGCCCCAACATTCGAATGGCCACGACGCGATTGTCGGATGTAGCACATTTGGAGGTTGGTGCGGAACTACTCCGTGCACTTGGCATTGGTGACGGCTCTTGGCGATTTTCATGCGGTCGGTCATCATCGAGGGCCGGTAGTACCCTAGTCTTTTAACTTTCATTTTCATCTTCGGACCCGTCGGTGAGCGCCACGAGTCCCGAATGCACCTCCTTAACAATTTCGCGGGCCTCGGACCCGCTTAAGCACCTTAGCCACATTTGATCGAAAGACCTTCGTACAATGTGTTGTTTATTAATGCGTAAGACGAGTTCTTTTCTTGATGCGATGGGCTAGCGACCTATCATCCGGTAGCTTTCTGTTTGCGGGTAGTCTCATCAATGGCTGTCGCCAATCTTCGTGTTTTTACGTCACCTGTTGCAAGCTGATTCTTTTTCTTTTTCGATTTGTGTATTGTGTACATGTCGAGTTGTGATAGGACTGACGTCAGTGAGTCGACACTTCTACGATTCATCTTGCAAACAGGCAAATTCTTTTGCGAGACGGGCTAAAGCATCTGCTAAAGCATTTTCTTTTACGAGAATTTTGTAGATTGTCACATTTGGAATGCGTTCCAGCAATTTGTATGGCATATTGGAAGTATTGTTCGAGTCTTGGCTTTAAAATTGCATCTTGTCCGACGATCCGTTGAATGATTAACTGTGAATCCCCGTAGATGTTGATGTCTGTTATCCCAATTTGAATGGTTAATTCCGATCCCGTTATGAGGGCTTCGTATTCCGCTTCGTTGTTTGTACATGGTTCTGTCGAGTGGTAGGAGTATCTTAACATCCCCCGCTCCGGTGTTATAAAGATTAGCCCGATTCCTGCCTTACCGGGCACTTATCACTTGCGATTCTTCGTCTTTGTGCGGCGAAGATGCTCCGTCGAAATATAATTCCCAACGTCGATCATCAAGGTCTTCTAGGTTCATTATTTGTTCATCGGCGGATCGTCGTTGAGAGGAGATTCTGCCGCGAAGGGTGTCTTTGCAAGGAAGTCTGCTAAGACTTGTCCCTTTACGGCACGAAGAGGCACGAAAGTTATATCGAATTGCGATAATATCATTGACCATCGGCAAGTCTGCCGGAAAGCGTTGGACGAGTCATCAAGTATTGCAATGGATTAAACTTCGAGATTAGGTTGACCTTATGAGAAAGCATGTAGTGCACGAGCTTTTGAGCGGCGAAGATCGGGGCCGAACAATGCTTTTCGATTGCGGGATACCTTACTTCCGTCGGAAGCAAACGACGGCTTAAGTAGTAAAGAGCATTTTCTTTACCCTCATCATTGACACAGGCTAACGGGGCTCCGAGAGAGTCGTCTAAAGCCGCGGTGTAAAGTATCGGCGGTCTACACCGAGGCCAGAGTCTGCTAGGACGGGAGGTGTCATTAAATATTGTTTAATGTCCTCGAAGGCCTTACGGCATTTCTCTTCCCGAAATAAATTTGGCGTCCTTTTTAACTAGTGCCGAGAAAGGCTGACACCTACCGACGGGTTTGAGATAAAGCGTCGAAGATATGCCGACTTCCCTTGAAAAGATCGTAGTTGTTTTAAGGTTTTGGGAGGCGGCATTTCTAAGATAGCTTTAATCTTCTCGGGTCGATTTCGATTCCACGATGTCGGACAACGAATCCTAAGAATTTCCGGAGGTGACGCCGAAGGCGCATTTTAAGGGATTCATCTTAAGGTTAAATTGTCTTAATCGTTCGAAAACAATTCTCAAATCATACAGGTGGTTTTCCTTTACTTTGCTTTTGATGACAACATCATCCACGTAGCATTCGACTTGATTATGGATGAGATCATCAAAAATTCTTGTCATTGCTCTTTGGTAGGTTGCTCCTGCGTTCTTCGATCCGAATGGCATCATTTGTGTAGCAAAATACTCCGATCGGCGTTACGAATGCTTGTAAGCTTTTCATCTTACGGAGCCATTTTTATCTGGTTGTATCACGAAGATCCATCCATGAATGAGAATATTTCATGTGTTGAAGCAATGTCGATCATTAATTCGGGATCGGTAGAGGGAATTCATCTTTTGGACATGCCTTGTTTAAATCTCGCGAAGTCCACACAAATTCGATCGACCATTCTTCTTTCGGTTGGGACTACATTGGCTAGCTGAAGTTGGGTATTGTTCTTCACGGACAAATTTAGCGTCTATTAACTTTTTAACTTCGGCGATGACTTGTTGTTCGATTTCTAGACGCATTCTTACGGGACCTTGTCCGGCTGGGACGGAAATAGGATCCACTCCTAGCTTATGGATTGCGACCTGCGGAGCTTATCACGGCATCTCATCGTAGCTCCAAGCAAAACAGTCTTTAAATTCCATTAATAACTTGATTATTTCTTCGAGTCTTCTTTATTGAGTAAGGAGCTAACAAAGGTAGGTCTAGGCTCTTCGTTAGTACCTAAGTTAACTTCGGTTAACTCATCCATTGTAGATTTGATCTCTTCTTCGAATTCCGGTGGAGCGTCTCCGATTTGTAAATCTTCGAGTTCGTCCGTAGTTTCCATGCGGTTTTCATTAGATTCGCGAGTGACAACCAAGCAAAATTCGGTATCGTCGGCTGACCTACTCGTGCAGAATCCGAGACCATGTTTTGAATTGGGTGGACGACCGGAATTATTCCATAATTTTTCAAAATGTTGAGATTGACCTTTTGTCCATTGTCGAGGTAAGAAACCACGTTGAATTAAATTTTGAACACGGGGAGAGTACCACTCGAAAGGTAATTCCATTAATTCGATAAAGTGACATCTTGAGTTGTACATTATTTTCGGTTTGGAGGAAAAAGCACCACGGTAGAATTTGATTGGCCTTGCACCGTCGCTACGTACCTCTTTGACCACCATACCCTCGATCTTATTAGAATGGATCGGAGTTAGGGTCATAGTATGTACGTAGTGGTTAATCTTCTCGTACATTGATTTGTATTCTTCATTCTTCTCATCTTCGAGAGAGATCTCGAATTGCGGCTTCTTCGACTTATTGTCGTTGCTTCTTGTTTGATTTCTTTTTCTTCTTCGAACTATCTTCCCGATCAACATTGATGATTGGTTTCCTCTGTCCAGCTGTCCTAACGTCTCTACCACGGCCTCGTCCCCGGCCTCGACCTCGGATGCGAGTTGTAGAGAAACCTTCACCATCTCGCCGGAAGGGAGTGGTGAGTGAGCTGTTGGACTAAAATTTCGAGGTTCTTCGTTGTCCAGAACTTTCTTTGCTTCATTTGTTATGGTATCTCTGGAGAAGATCGTTTTCTTCGGTGGTGCATAATAAAGTCTGCATCCTCGTGGATTCCAATTTCATGTACGGAGAATGGTTGTAAGTCACCTTTGATGCACTTGTTCCCCTCCATCGTAGTATTTGATGCAACGATGTAGAGATGATGGTACCATCCTGTTTTCATGTATCCATGGTCGGCCCGGTAGAGCGTTGAACGATGTTTACGAATCGATTATGTGAAATTTTGCGGTTGTCTTTGCTAAGTCACCGGTCTTCATTAGCGAGTGTTATTGATCCGATGGCTCTTTCTCCTTTACGGTTGAATCCTCTTAATAACATTTTGTCCGCTTCGAGCTCGCGGGCATCGATTTCCCAGTATGCTTAGCGTTCGAAGATTCATTATATTGATTGATGCTCCTGGATCCACCAATACTGCGGAGAGTGTAAATTTTCCGATTGTAAGCGAAATGTACAACGGTCGGTTGTGATCTGGCTGTTCCAAGTAGTAGGTCATTGTCACGTGAAGGTAACACCTCGTTGTTCCTTTAACGAGCAAACCTCATCTAAGGAATCTCCGGCCATTTGAGCTAAGCAAATTTCCGGATCAAGTAAGGCCTTGATCAGAGCTTCTCTCATCTCCTTTGATAAGATGAGAGCATCATAAATGCTCAGTTTGGCCGGTAGTTTCCTAAGATGGGCTAGCACGTTGTAGTTCACTTTATTTTCATGTGTCTCTGCTTCTTCTCGAATGGGTATTTCTTCTGCTGGGGTTGGTTCTTCTTGAACAACCACCTGCTTTCCTTTGTCCTTTGGACTCATTCTCGGAGGTAGAACTTTTCCACTTCTTAAGTTGACTTCTGTAATTTCCTCTGAATCTATTGTTGAGCTTGCCGGTGTCTCTTCTTGAATCGGAATGACGGGCTCTTCCGGATTAGCTTCGAGTACGAAGGCTCTAACTCTATCGTGATTGGAGCTCCTCGAAACTCGCGGATAGATTCGTTGCTTGTTGAACTCTCGTAGCCTCCTTGATGGATGTCTTCTTCGTTATTTTGCTCGTCGAGATCGTGTACGATTTGAGAATTGTCGTTGGTATCGAAATCGATATCCGGATTATCGTTAGTTACGTAATCGTTAGAAACGATCAAAACGTAGCCAACGCCATCACCCTTATCATTATATGATCCCACCGAAGTGAGCGAGATAATCATACGAGTCGGAGGTTCGAGGGATTTCTCCCCGAATCGGAAACAACTATCCTAGGATAAGCGGCCCCTAGTCCAGCCTTAGGAGCTTCGGTCCTCTCTTCTTCGTCGACTTTCTTCTTCTCTTCGATCGTCTCCTGTTGAGGTGGTTCTTCTATCGCAAGTGATAGTGCGGCTTAACGGGTTTCAAACTACGAATTGAAGCTCGCACGAAGCGGTTTGGATCTTTGTCTAAAATCTTTTCGAAGACCTCGTCCAAGCGGTAGTCCATCCATCGTCGGTCGTATAGGGATCTATCGGAATGATGGGATCGGTCGAGACAACATTGACGGAACCTCCTTTCTGGGGTTCCTTCATGTACTCCTTCGGGATCGTTATATTCCCTTTCCGAAGGTTGTCATTGAGCCAAATTTTGAAGGTAATGCAATCTTCATTTTGTGCCCAAGCATCCGGTGGTAAGGGCGAAAGTTGGGATCACCTTTCTTGTTGACTTCCTCTGGTCTTTTAGGCTACGGCGGTTGGAAATGCGGAGTCTTCATCGGACTACGGAACATTTTCGGCCTTTGCTTCATTCTTGAACGGATATTCTCTCGCTCAAAAGCTCCCTTAATGTACGTTGCGGACGAGGTGGTTGTTCATGCTGCAAAGATGGTGATAGGTTGGGCAGGGTTGCTTGTAGTCGTCATGTTGTAGTTCTTGCGGCCGTTACGAGTGGTATTTGCATCGGTTGCTTGCCTTTGTCAGCTGCTGCCAACGATCCGGATTTCTTTTCGAAAGTCTTTACGGGCTTTTGCTTGTCGGTCTTGTCGGCGAAACTTAATTGCTTCGCCTCTTCTTGCAAGCTTCCGGCCTTGCTTAACAACTTCTCGAAAGTCTTAATAGTGAATCCTTGAGGAGAAGTGCTTATCGGGCCGTGAATGCTTTTAAGTAAAATGCCGATTGCGTGTTGTTCTTGCGGTTGTGGTTCACACTTCATGCTTAAGTTCCTCCATCGAAGTATGTAATCCACCAAAGTTTCATTCGGCTTTTGTTTCTCTACCACTAAATCACCTATAGTGATGTGGTGCTGAAGCTCCGGCGAATCGCTTGATGAAGAGGTTCTCTAGCTGCGAGAACGTCTTCACCAGAACCATTTGGTAATTCGCATACCGGTCGAAGGCGATTCTCGACGGACTGGCGACGAGCTGTCGGAAGAGTAATGCATCGCTCCGCCGGCATTGCAACAAGCGGCACGAAAGTGTGCCACATCTTGTCGGGGGTTCCGGTTCCGTCGAAGGTCTTGAACGAGAGGTGGTACGAAGCCTTTCGGGTATTGGACGGCGTCAAATTCTTCGGGTAAGGTCTACCCGTCCGAATGGATGTCCCGCTCTTCGATTGTGCTAAGGCTTCTCGCACTCTGTTGTTCCACTAAGTTCTTGATATCCTTTTCGGGAATCATACTTTGTGTTGTATCCTTTTCGGTGATCATCCCCATTGACGGACGTAATCTCCTTTCCTCCGTCTACGATGTGAATGACCTCTCGGGGGTGTCTCTGCATGTGGTTGTACTTGACTGCGGAGAGTGGCCGAAGCTACGGCCATCTCTTCCATCCTTTTCGCCATTTGAGCGATCGTGTCGTCTTTCTCCCGAAGCTGCCTTCTCATCGGTTCCGGCTCCTCTCTTTCTGCGAGCTGCCGGGAGCACCTTGCGAGGCGATGAAGCTCGTGTCTAAACCATGTTGATTTCGCGTATTCGTCGTTCATGAATTCCGATGAATCAATCTCGTCTCCGAACTTTTCTTCTCTTTCTTTTGCCGATCGTCGGATATCGGTTCTCGGCTTTTCCAAGGCATCTTCTAGCGGGGCTTTCTGTGTGTCTTCGTGGTTGTCGTGCGATAGGCTGTAGGGTCCCCTTCTCACGAGTCCCCTTCATCGCGGTAGCACTTTCTTCGATTCGAGTCTCTGGCGAGACTTTCTTTCTCGAGGTTGCTTGTTTCGATCTCGATTGCGCCGGTAGTGGGACGCCGTATCATCCTTCTAACGGCGGAAGGTGCTAGGACCGGATGGTGCATGTCGGCCGAATGCTTGGAAGGTGGTATCCTCCCTGTCTGTAATCACGAGACGACAACGGGCGGACTAGCCTTCATTCTTTTACTTGGCTTTTACGTCATGATGGCGGGTTCTACTCGGGGCCCGAGACGGGATTTGGCGGCACCCGCCACATCCTTCGTAGAATTTCCGATACGGGGCGAGTTTTCCTTCTTTGCTAACTTTTCTACCAAAGTTTGCGGTCGAGCAAACGGCGTAGTTCTAGTTCTTTTCTTGCGGCTATCGTTGTAATATGCGAGGTCTGTGGTAATGTGGCGGCAATCTTGCGAATATTTTCTTCATCTTCTGCGGCGGAGAGGGGATGAAACCTGCTTCCTCCCAAGAGTGGTATGTATTCGAGCGGCGGTGTATATTCGCGGCGGTGTATATTACGGCGGCGGTGTATATTACGGCGATTCTGGAATTTCCTCTAGGAAAGCGATTTCGGCGGCTACGGCTTCTCTAGCGATCCTTCCACTTGTTTCTTCTTTGGGTCCTTGTTAGTGACGGAATCTTTGAGCCGGACCCGATTTCGAAACGACGAAGGTCTTACGGGAAGATCGTACCCTCCACGGTAACGGGTCCATCATAATTACGGATTTCTTTCCCCTTTGATTTGGCAAAAGTCGGGGTAGGTGCAGAAACAACTAGACCGGTGGGGGTAGTAAGAACGATCCTGCGGACGAGCGGTACTCCTCTTAGTCGGGATCCTTTGCGAGAGGAGGGAATTCTTGGGTCGACCTAAGGTTGAACTCGAGCGGCGGCTCCTCGGCTTCAAATACCTTGTTCGTCGGTGCAAAGAGGGAGACGTCGGTGATCTTGACGTTCGTGTTTTCAAATCCTTGTCCAAATTGGATGATTCCATTGTCGGGCAGCTCATCCTTATAGACGGCGAAGTCCGGTCCATTGGTGAAAGAGAAAATCGGTTTCGGGGCTTCCATTTACGCGGGGTAGATTCGGTTGTCGGTCCCAGTTATGCTTCTTTTCTTTAGGACGAAAAGAAAGGAATTGAAAAGAGTCCGAACTCATTCTTGTTCATGTATTTATAAGAAGGAAACACTTATTAAAAGAATCACTTATTAGAGGGTTTGTTTATTTAGAACGAGTGTTCAAAGGTGTAGAGAAGGTAAGGAATGCGGAATCGGAGTTGGAAAGGAAAAGAGAGTCTTAAGCAAGACTTCTCGACTCGAAGGATCACTCTAAACTAACACCTATTGGGGGTCCGCCCCACCTCGGAAATGAGGTAAAAGGATCTCGGAACCTCTCTGTTTAGGGGTGTCTAAACGAGTGGCTCCTAAATCCGAGAGAATGTTGGTTATACTTGTTCAAGGTAGAAATGAACATAGAATCCCAACGGAAAGAAGGGTAGTTTGATCCATAAGGGACATGGATGCACTACCGATTTTTGAAAACGAAATTGTCGATTAGAATGGAGAGAGGAATTGTCCCCAGCGGAGTCGCCAGAAATTGTCGGCATATTTTTAGGTTATGTGTTTTATTTTGAAAAGGGAGTCGCCTACAGAAATTGTCGGCGAATTTTTTTATATTTTAAATTTAATTTAAATAAGTAATTTGAAAAGTAGTATTTGATTTTGAAAATAATTTTAAATTTGAAGATTTTAAGATATGAAATCAAACCGATCTCACATCCCAAATAGTTTATATAAACGAGCACCGCATCACAAGCCGTGTATCTATCCCTAAGGATAGACACACGCTTGATGGTGGGGCTCGGTTAAATAAACTAGAAGATTTGTGACATCCGTTTGGTACTGCGAACCAATTTTATAAGCCGACAAATTCCACTGCTTAATATGAAAACATTAAACGGGGTTTATATTACACAGGTTCTTTAAAATTCCCTATAAGGGCAAGCCCACTATAGTTAATTACATCTTAAGTGACGGGAATCACCTAAGAAAACTCTCGATAATAATCAATAATTCTGCTCTCGAGAATTTCGAAGTTTAAGTTTTGAAAGGATTGAATTTTTGAATCTCGATAGGGAATGGATCGAGTTTGGAACATTTTATTTTGGGAATTCGAAAGGAAGAAAAGTAGGAGAAATTACGGATTCGAAGTGAACTTCGATAATCTCCCGACTATCCTATTATTTGGCTTGGATTTAGGAAAGTCCTAATGTTTATTTAATGTTTTAATCTTGCCGATTTTAATTAATTAGGGCTTATATTTATATGATAGAATCATACGAATAGCACTGGAAGATATGAGGGTTTATGTCGTATCGGACGACTACCTCGGAATCCTAAGACCAGGTTAGGGCTTAATTTGCGATGCAAATGCCTAACGAAGAGTTGAGGATTTATGTTGCACTAGGCGAACTACCTCGAAGTCCTATGGCTTTGTTGTTTAATTCTAGGAAAGTTTCTGTGAAGTAGGTTCGAGTTTCTTGACGACGATGGCGTCTTGCCCACCATGCTCCGAGCTCCTTGTTGTTGCGAGAGGTTTAGTTTTAGAAATCATAAATCGGGGGATGAGAAAAGTGTTTTGGTTTAGAGAAGTCTTAATTTCCAAGTGTTTTTTGTGTTTTAATTAAAACAAATCTTAAAGTTGATTATAACGACACCGGTTAAGATCCCACGGTTTCATCCTTCGGCATCATTATTTTTATCGGATTCACTTAGTCCGAGATGAATTTGGTAAACTCAGTCTGAATGAGTTCCACACTTTCATTTAGACCGTGGGAAATCCCGTTAGCAACACGTAGGTTACATCATCAGAGGTATTCCCGATCATCCAACGGGACGTTTTAATTCGGTTGTAATTGTAGTTTTGTGTTACGTTTGTGATTAAATTTTGAGTTGCTTTATATTTTGAAATGTTGTGGCGGTGAATTTTATCTTGTAGTGTCTTTTAATTTAGTTTTGGTTTCGGTTTTGGTTTCGTCCTAAAGGTGTAGGTTTTCATACAATTGTTGTTTTATCATGCAAGAAAAGTAAAGTGCATTTGCGATAAAGTAAATTGCGAAAGTAAATTGCGGGAAAGTAAATTGCGATAAAATAAAAGCGTACTCGGAGGGTCTTCCCGTCATTCAAGTTGCACTTAAAACACGATTAGAACATTTAAGCAAGTTCCTAGGTAAAAGCTAAGGTAAGGGTTATGGTTTTCTACCAAATTCCTAATCCTATGGCTAGTCATTTCCTATCACGTCTAGAGTTCCTTGTGTTTTTGGTTTGAAGACGATTTTCTTCATCGAAGAACAACTAAGTTCGATTGTTCTTATAAATATCTATCATATTGAGGAAGTGCTTAAGACGAATCTTAAACATCTTTTCGATATTTCAGGATTGTTTTAAGTCCGAAATGAATTTAATTACACGAAATGAATCGATCGTCAGAGGTTTTGAGTTTTGTTAACTTGCTCGATGAACTAGGATATTTGAATGTCCTATAAGTGAAGTAACATTTCATTTAATATTACGTTTAGGAGTTATGATAACTAAAGCTTTTGAGGGTAAATTGGTGTTGAATGGTTTGTGATTTAGCTTAATTTCAATTGAAGGGTTTAAATTTGGAATAGTGTTCGAGTTATTTTAGATTTATTTTTGAGTTCTTCATGTCTTAGGTGATGTTATTTAATTGAACTTAATTTAATTTAATTTAATTTAATTTAATTTAATTTAATTCAATTTAATTCAATTTAGTTTGATTTGATGTTACATTAAATTAATTTGATTTAATTTAATTTTTTAATTTAATTTGATTTAATTTGATTTAATTTAATTTATTTAATTTAATTTAATTTTTAATTTAATTTAATTTAATTTAATTTAATTTAATTTTTAATTTAATTTTTAATTTGATTTAATTTAATTTAATTTAATTTTTAATTTGATTTAATTTGATTTAATTTAATCTTTTAATTTAATTTTATTCATTTTAATTTTAATTAAAATTTTAAAAGAGTTGAATAATTTAATTTTAGTTTAATGATTAAGTCTTTTAATGTTTTAAATTTGAATTATCATTTTAATTAAGAATTAAACATTAATGAAATGATTAATTTAGGGATTTTTAAATTAAAGAATAAATCTCTTCCTAATAATATCCCTATTTTAATAATTCGATTTTATTATTCTTCCAAATTTAATCAATTATTTAATTAAAGTTTAATCATTTTAAATTGCTTAATGGGTTTCTACCCTTCAATTATTTAAATTTCAATCATCCAAATCAGATTAGGATCAAATATTTTACTTGTTAATTTTTTATTAAACCTAAAGTTTTAATTAAGGATTAAAAAAATTTAATTACCACTTTACCCTTTAAGCTTAATAATTTCATAACTCACTAAATTGAACTCAAATGAACTTGAAATTTTTATGTGACTTCACTCATATGTCAATAAAGACATGAGAGGAGAAAATGTGATTTTTTTGTATTTAATTTATTTATATAATTATTTTTGGTAGAAAATAGAGATTTCCAAGGAAAATTTAATAACATGACCAAGGGAAAGTTTCTGTCCTTAAGAAAATTAGGGGACATTCTTAATGACTAGGGGACCACTTGGACCAATTTTGGTGATTTTTAGAATTATATTATTTTTATTATAATTATTTTAAGTTTTGGAGTATTAATTAATTTAAAAATAGAATATAAGTTGAAAAATAAATTTTATAATTTTTAAAATTCTCTCTGATATCAAGGATTCCAGAGAACTAAATTTTACAATTTTCTGATTTTTCTTTGATTTATTATAATTATTTTAGTGAAAATGCTAGAAAATACATTTTTTTAATTTTAAAATTACCCTAGAGCTTTAAAATTTAATATCTCACCAAATAGACCTAAGAAAAAAATGGGGTTTGTTCCTAAGTGATTAAAATTCAAAATGTGACATTTTGGTGAATTTTATTATTTTTGTGATTTTTATTATTTTTTAATTATTAAAAATATTAAAATAATATTAAAAATCAACTTTTTTAGAAAATTGAAATTTTAATTTTCTTAAATTCCCCTAATATCAGAGAGGCTCCAAAACCAATTTGGTGAATTTTTGAAAGATATTTTGAAAGTTATGAATTTTTTAAAGTTTAAAATGACTAAGTGGCTTAATCAACCCAATTAATAGGGCTAACCAAGTCCAATTGACTTCAAACTTTTGTGGTGGTTTCCTCTGATCCTAAAGGTCAGTGGAGAATTGATTTCAAGTCAATTTGATCTATGGTTAACTCAAATTAATTAAAGTTTAATTTTGGGTATTTAGGCCAATTAGGGTTAATCTGAGTGAATTAACTCAAGTCCTATTTTTCCTAGGGTTCTCTGGTCATAAGGAATATCACCAAATTTTCCTAGAATTTATTTCACAACATGCTAATTATTGAATTTAAAATACTCAAAACAGTAACATGAACTTGAAAAATCAATAACTCTTCATAGGGATGGCCTCGACTTTGGAAAATTCGGGAAATGTTCCCAAATTTAGAGGCTTCAAAGCTACTATGGTCTCATGCCATGGTGAATTTCCTATATGCATGGAGAATTAAAACAATGCGGGGGGTAAATAAATCATTAAAAATAAAATACTTGGATGAAATTAAATGATTTCTTTTCCACATTATTCTCCTACGTTCAGCGAGCGAGAGGGTATTTTTACTTTATTTTTCTGATTTTCCTACACAAAGTTATGAATTTTTGAAGTTTAGGGAATTAAATAAATCAGAAAAATCCTATTTTTCTACTTATCCGAGTCGGCGCCGCGTCAACCTTAGCATCTCCGAAGTGCCGCGTGGCACGCTCCCATTCGACGCCGCCATCTGACTCGGCTGCCCGGGGCCCCGCGGTTCACGTACCATCTGCTGGTCCGACGCAATCCAAGCCGTTCATCCGATACACGCGCGATCCGAGCGGTTCTGGTCATCGTCTACGGCCGGTGCGATCCGTGACCGTCCACACTCTAACCTACAGAACTCACTCGATTCTCGACGGATTTTCGTGTTCTTATGCTCTATGGATTCGTCTTGAAGAGACGAACACATCCATACGGTGAACATGCTATGAAATCAAGCCGATCAAAATGGAGAATTGGCGAAGCTCGGGCGGAAGAGGGAGTTCATACCTTTGCTCGGAGAAGTGAAGCTTCGATGCGAGGGTTGTGTCGCGTTCGATTGGGTCCGAGCAAGCTCCGGATGAAGTCCCTTGGCTTGGTGAATTGTCCAGGTATGATTTCCACCGAGGCTGATCACAACCTTTGGAGTGCTGGAACAAGCTGGGTGGCATCGGAGAGGGGCTTTCATCTGGAAAACTTCTTCTCTTGGCACGGTGAAGGTGTAGGTGAGTTTAATTTGATTTTTGTGAAGGATTCGGGAATGTCTGTTCGGCTCGAGAATTGAGCTCCAAAATTGAGCTCGATCGATGGGTATTAGAGCGGGGAGAACGGTGGGGATCAATTGCTCTCAAGGGTGGAGAAGGGTGCGGAACAATTTTGGCGGAGTTTCGGCAAGGTTTGTGCAACTCTCCTCTCATGGCCGTGAGGGGGTCGGGTTTAAATAGAGGTGGGTGGAGAGCCTCCCGGGGATGACGAGGGTTGGGATCGATCGCTACTGAGTCATGGGAAGAACGGCCATGGTGGCCATTGGGCATGGGGCGGCTCGGCAAGGTGGAATTCCAAGTTGGCTCACGTGTGAGCTCTCGGGTGTGGTGTTTTCCGGCGATCCGGGCGGTGGCCGGCGGGCATGGGTCACCATCTTGACCGGGGAGGTCGGGGCTTGTCGATGGTGAAGTCGATTGGGCTTGGACATGTGTAAAGTGTTTGGATTAAAATGGTATGGGGGAGAGGCCACTTTGGCTTGAAATTGGTCGACCCATTGGTTTGGGTTGGGTTCACCTCCCCATGGCTTTGATTTTGAGGCTGAGAGGATCGGTTGGGTCAGCCAAGAGAGAATGGTGTGGTCTCCATCCATGATGAGGTGGCTAAACATGGTTTAGTGTGTGTCATGAATAAGGTTAAAAAGGCCTAATGAAAGATTAGGAAAGGAGCCCCTCCTTTTACCATTAATGGCATGGTCACATGCCAAACTTTCATGGCTTCATATGGCTTGTGAATGGCTCGTGCATGGCTTCAGTGTGGCTTAGGGAAAAGTTGGTTCAATTTCATGGAAATGGATTTTGTGACTTTTGGCATTTTGGTGAGAGTTGTCATGAGGTTTAATTTTGGAATAATCCAATGATGAATTTAGGATTTAGGGATGATTTCAATCAAGGGATGATAAGGAGAAATTTCATGTGGGCTTTAGGATAGGCTTGGGCTTTTGAATTTGAAGGAAGTGGGCTTTTAGGAAGGTTTAAGGGAAGTGGGCTTTTAGGTTTAAAAATGAATTTATGGATGGAAATTTTGTAAAGAGGTTGGGCCAAATAATTGTTGAGTTTGGTTTAGGGACGTGTCATGAGTGATTTGGAGCAAATTTGGTGTGATTTGGACTTGAATTGGTTTGAATTTGGGTTTATTTGGTAAGTGGGCCAATGTTGGGTCGAATTGGGCTAACTTGGGCCAATGTTGGGCTAGGGTTGAAATTGATGTAAAATAAATGTTGGGAAATGTTTATGGGAGTGTTTCAAAGAGGTTTTGGCTTTGGTTGGGTTTTGATTTTGGGGTTTGGGCTCATTTGGGTTAGGTTTGGGTTTAGGTCGAAAATGGGCCTTTTAGCTTTGGGTTGAATTTGAGTGGGGTTTGGGTCAAAATCTTGGGCAAATCATGTTAGTATTTTGTTTATGGGGATGTTAAGGAAGGTTTAGAAAAGATTTGGGGTTAATTGGAGTTGAATTGGGTGAGTTTGGGCTAAGTTTGGGTCATGGGTCCAAATTGGGCTTTAAGGCCAAAAGTGAAATTGGATCCCAATGCCAATCAAATTGGGCTTGGATTTGGTCTAGATTGGTGTTGGGGATGTTGAATTGAAGTTTAGAATTGAATTGGATCAGAATTTGGGTCAATTGGGTAGGTTTAGTTTGACATTGGGTTTACTTTGGGTTAAAATGGGTCAAATTGGAGGTTTTGATAAAAGTGGGGTAAATTGACAAAATTGGCCAATGGTGTAGTTGGACAAAATGAAATTGGGAATATTTGGGATTTTCTGGAATTTTTTGGTAATTTTCTGAGTTTTTGGATTTTTGGGTCAAGAGGGGTATTTTGGGTATTTGGAGGGTATTGGGAGGTATTTTTGGAATTGTTTGATATTTTTGGGTATGGATGATCAATTTGAGTGATGTGGAAATGTTTGGGAATGATTTTGGAGAATTTTGGGTGATTTGGAAATTTTTGAGAAATTTGAGATTTATTCGGAGCTTTGGGTAGGTTGGCGGGTGTAGGGTCCGGGGTCGAAAATTAAAAATTTGGAAAATGGAAGATTAGGTGAATGTAAGTGGAATAAAATCATTTTGGTTGAGCCATGAAGCCATATCAAGCCCACATGAGCCATGAAGGGACTCATTTGAGGCATTATTTATGTTGTTCCTAACCCTCTTGCTGAGGACTTAGGGGTTAAGGACCATCCATGTGAATCACCTACATGAGTCGGGAGGTCGAAGTCGGGTATGGGTGTGTTTCTTTAGGAGGTGTGTGAAAGTGTAGTGTGTAGGTGTAGTGTATAAGTGTAGTGTGTGTGTAAGTCGGCCCCTCGCGGACCGGGCAGCCGGGGCGATCTAAGGCCAAAAGTCCTATAGGAACTCATCCTTTAAACTTCCACATTTGATTTCAACCCTCTAGGTGATTAGGGGTCTACGGTCGAGTTTGTGGGGTTTGCGGGGAGTTTAGAAGTGGTTTGAATTTCTAAAAGGTGGGTCTCGATTCTAATCCTCTAAGATGAGTCGAAAGGAAAAGCCTGAAGGCTAGATCCTAAGCACTAAAAGAGGAAGAGAAGACCTCATCAAAAATGAGGTCAACAAAGCCCTATAGTTAATTACATCTTAAATGACGGGAATCATTTAAGAAAACTCTCGATAATGATCAGTGGTTTTGCTCTCAAGAATTTCAAAGTTTAAGGTTTCAAACAAATTGGATTTTGGAAATTTCAATAGGGAATAGCTCAAATTTGGAACAGTTTATTTTAGGAGTCTAAAGGAAGAGAAGTAGGGGATCTCACGGAGCCGAAGTGAACTTCGGTGACTTCCCAACTATCCTATGGTTTGGCTTCAATTTGAGAGTATTTATTTAATATTTCAATCCTGCCAATTTTAATTAATTAGGACTTATATTTGTATGACATGATCATACAAATAGCCTCGAAGATGTGAGGGTTCGTACCAAACGACTACCTCGGAGCCCTAAGACCGGTTAGGGCTTAATTTGCATAACATGATTATACAAATGCCTAACAAAAAGTTAAGGATTTATGTTGCACTAGGCAAACTACCTCAAAATCTTATGACTTTGTTATTTAATTCTAAGAAAGGTTTTGCTGAAGTAGACACAAGTTTTGCTGATGACGATGGCCGTGCTGCCCCTATGCTCGAAGCTCCTTGTTGTTACAGAGGTTTAGTTTTAGAAAGTGAAAATCAGGAGATGAGAGAAGTGTTTTGGTTTAGAGGTGTCTTAAGGTTCAAATTTTTTAATGTTTTAATTAAAATAAATCTTAAAGTTGGTTAAACAGAACCGATTAAGATCCCACGGTTCCGTCATCCTGACACCGTTATTTTCATCGGATTCACTTAGTCCAAATGAATTTGTTAAACTCAACTGAATGAGTTCCACACTTTCATTTAGACCGTGGGAAATCTTGTTAGCAACACGTGGATTACATCATCCAAGGGATTCCCGATCATCCAATGAGACGTTTTAATTTAATTGTAGTTGTAGTTTTATTGTTTTGTTTGTGATTAAATTTTGAGTTGTCTTATATTTTGAATGTTGTGGGGGTGAATTTTATCTTGTGTTGATTTTAATTTAGTTTTGGGTTTCAGTTTCATGGCTATCCTAAAGGTTTCAGTTTTCATGCAGGGTGACAATCTTGTTTAACATGCAAGTTTTGCAAGGAAGGAAAGTAAAATACAGCGCAGGTAAATAAATTGCAATAAAATAAAAGCGTACCTGACAGGGTCTTCACGTCGTTCCAGGCTTCGTTGGAGAGGGAGAGGCTCGCCGGAACGGGATATGACCTCGGCCTAGGGAGACGAAGAAGGAAGAAGAGCTTTCGTTGGGGGGGTATGTGTGGCTTGTGAAGGGGTGAGGCAACAACCTTTTTTCTTTTTTTTTTAAGATATATATAGTGGAGTTGGTGAGTGGGGAGAGGGAGGTGAAAATCCAATGTGAATTGGAGATTTGGGTAAGTTGTCTAGGCTTGGGTTAAACCATTGTTCACTTGGCTAAACCTTTGCCCAAAGTGTTTGGAGCAAGGTTTAGAGTCCAAGGAAGAGTTTAGGAGGGTTTGGGAGGCTGCCATGGAAGTTTGGGATTGGATTTGAGTGTTTAGGAGTGAAGGAAAATTGATATGAGGGGGGAAGGAGATGTCACCTCCCCTTGCCCATTTTGGCAAATCTGACTTTGTATGCTCATGAGAAGGCTTCATGGGTCATGGCATGACATGTATGATGCTATAGAAAAGTTTCATAAAAATGGTATTTTGATTTTCATGATTTTTAGGAAAATAGGCCAACATGCCCAATTTGGATAAAGATTCATGTACATGCATGGAAGGTTGGTACGATGCCATGGAATGGTGGATAAAATGCCATGGAATGGTGGATAAAATGCCATGGAATGGTGCTTTAAATATCATGGGATGATAATATGATGATAATATGTCATGTGGGCTCAATTTTGGGCTTTTGAAATTAAATATATGGGCTTTTAAACATGCACATGGGTATGGGCCTTTAACATGCATGTAATGATTTTGATTTTTTAAAATCAAATATGGGATGACCAAATTAAATTGGAATTGATTGAAATTGGCTTTAGATATGTTGAAATTTGATTGAAAATTGTTTTGGAGATTCACATTGGTCAGGGGGTTCAATTTGAGGGGAATTGGGTTTATGGGCCAAAATTGGGCCTTTAGACCCAAATGAATTTTGAAAGGGGTTTAGGCCAAAATTTTGGTCAAATAAATGTTGGGCTTGGTATAGGAATGTACCATACTAGTTTTAGAACAATTTTTAAGAGAAATTGAATTGAATTGGATTGGATTTGGGTATGTTTGGGTTCATGGGTAATTTAGGGCAGAAATTGGGGTTTTGGGTTTAAGTTGAAATTGGATTCAAATGTAGACCAAATTGAGCTTGGTTTTGGTTTAAATTGGTGTTGGGGATGTTGATTTGAAGTTTAGAATTGGGTTTGATCAAAATTCGGATCAATTGGAGTGAATTGGTTGGACATTGGGTCCATTTGGGTTAAGAATAGGTCAAATTGGAGATTTTAGTAAAAGTGGGCCAAATTGGCAAAATTAGGTCATGATGTAGTTGAACAAAATGAAATTGGGAATATTTGAGATTTTCTGGAATTTTTTGGGGAATTTTTGGATTTTTTGGGCCAAGAGGGGTATTTAGGGTATTAAGAGGTTATTTGGAGGGTATTGGAGTATCTTGGTGGATTTAAAAGGTGGGGATTGTTTCAAAATGATTTTTATGATTTTTGAGAATTTTGGGTAATTTTTGGAGAGTCTTGGGGTAGGCTTATGGACCTTAACCAAGTCTAACCACTTTGGGACCAAGCTTAGCCAAATGGTAACCACTTTATGATCCTTCACATATTGACCTTAGCCATCTTAATCAAAGACCAGTAGTTTTGGTTCAATCATATGAGTTTCTTAAAGGGTAGAAGGAGCAAAATTCAAGGTTCAAGGTTAAAGGATGAAATGGGTTAAAGGTGTGTGTGTGTGCAAGAGAAGCTCGAAGTCGCCTGAGGTAGTCCTAAGGCTTAAACATCCTATAGGAATTCACTATTGGTTGCCCATATGGGGTTTTAACCTTCCAAGATGATTTAGAGGTTTACAACCATCCAAGTGGAGTCCCGAGAGGAGTCGAGAGGTGGCTGAATTGCTAAAGGGTGGGTCCCAATTCTAGTCCTCTAGGATAGTCAAGGAGAAGTCTTATGACTAGATCCTAAGCACTAAGAGGAAAGAAAAGACCTCACCAAAAATGAGGTCAACAAATGGAGCCCCAATAGGTGTGGTGTGCTAAAAGTGCACACCGCACGTATTTGCGTTGACCAAAGATATCAACTAAACCAACACAGACGTCTAAGTGACACACTTAGAACGGAGCGTACAAGAAAACTTCCGCTGGGGAGTATCAGGTAAATCTCCAAGACTGAAGATTCCAGAACTCGCACCGGGGAAAAGGAGGGGGATTCCAAATCACAAGATCTGGAGAGACCGGATTTTAGATTCGTTTTTTGTTTTTTATTTCAAGTTTTAATTTTGAGCTTGATTTCTGATTTGTTCGGAGTTTTGATTTTGATTAAAGTTTGATTTAAGATTGATTTTAAGATGGATTTTGCGGAAGTTCTGAATTTGGAATGAGAATTGGAACCTAGGTTCCAATCTCGGGATTGCAAAGAGAACTCGAAGTTAGGTACCAGCCTAGGAAGGGAGTCGGAAGTTAGGTACCCACCTCGAAGAAGAGAGAACTGGAAGTTAGGTACCAGTCCCGAAAGGGTGAGAACTGGAAGTTAGGTACCAGTCTCGGAAGAGAGTCAGAAGTTAGGTACCAACCTCGAAAGAGAGGGAACTGGAAGTTAGGTACCAGCCCCGAAAAGGGTGAGAACAGGAAGTTAGGTACCAGTCTCGGGAGAGATTCGGAAGTTAGGTACCGGCCTCGAAAAAGAGGGAACTGGAAGTTAGGTACCAGCCCCGAAAGGGTGAGAACTGGAAGTTAGGTACCAGTCTCGGAAGAGAGTCAGAAGTTAGGTACCGACCTCGAAAGAGAGGGAACTGGAAGTTAGGTACCAGCCCCAAAAGGGTGAGAACTGGAAGTTAGGTACTAGTTTCGGGAGAGAGTCGAAAGTTAGGTACTGACCTCGAAAGAGAGGAGCGGAAGTTAGGTACCGGCCCGAAAGGGTGAGAGCGGAAGTTAGGTACCGGTCTCGGAAGAGAGTCGGAAGTTAGATACCGAGCCTCGAAGAGAGGAGCTGGAAGTTAGGTACCGGCCCGAAAGGGTGAGAGCTGGAAGTTATGTACCGGTCTCGGAAGGTTGACGATTGATTCGTGAAGATTTCAATGATTAGAAGCGCGATAGAAGATTGGAATGGAACATGAAAGTGTTTCGCGTCCCGAAGGATTTCATTAAAGGTTGAAAGTTTGGCGAAGGAAGTGAATCCACGCCATCAGAACCAAATCGAGAATCTCGTGGTTCTGTGTCAGTAGACTCAGCGACCTTCTCAAAAGAGGGGAGAAATCGCAGAGAGTCGAAAATATTTCGAGAACAACCGGAGGTTGGGGATATCGGATTCGGAGTTTCGCTTTTATTGTTTCTTTGCTTTTATTGATTTGATTTTGGTTTTGATTTGCAAGTTTTGTGCTTTATTTAGATTTTGAATTTGGATTTTTTTTGTTTTGTTGTTATTATTTTGTTAAATTTTTTTTAATTCATTTTATTTTATTTTTCTTTATTCATTTTTTTTAATTTTTTTGTTATATTCAAATCGTTCTTCATTCAATTTTTCTTCAAATCGAGTCAAACTCAGATTTGGTGGCGTTTGCAGTCAATTGCACAAAACTGAAGGTAAAACACGACATAGTCGTTTCTATTAAAAATGTCAAAGGTACATCAGCCCATCAAAACATTTCTGATGCCATCTTTCCGAAAATAGACTTTTACAAAATCCATATATATCTGAACACAGACTGTATGCGATATCTTCATGTATTCTGACAAAACCGTCTGTCTGATTCATCCATGTCTGAAAAGTAAGCTGCATAGGTAATAACATCACCTTCTAAGCCACTTTCCGGTGGAGAATCCCACGTAAGTGTGTTTTAGAGGTGTGCTACCACTATGCAGCTTACGGCTCGTAGGGTTGCAAATTCTCTAACTGCGGATCCGTTCGTAAATAGGTCGGAATTTTACTCTCGTCCATCCTCACGAAAGTGATGGAGATCCGTTCGTATGGAACTCCCGGTATGCGGTGCTTCGCCACTTCGCATCATTTCCACTGTAGTACGAGGACGAGCTCTGCGGTAGAGGTATCTCTGCGGCCCTCGGAATTCTCCGGGGCCGACTATCCGGAGTTCTGTCCCGAACATGATGTTGCATTGGTTGATGAAGGAAACAGTGCAAAAGGGCCTCAAAAAATCGTGATGATCTATGTGAGGTGGAATGCAGTCTCCTTCCGCATAGATGTTTATTATGCAACTGTTCGGTATGCAATTGGTGGGTAAGACTCGCCGAGCAACCATTCTCTTTATCATTTTCTTAATCTGAACTGGCATTGGATCCACTTCATTGTAGCGGAGTATCCCTGGAGGATTTCCTTTCCTGTCATCAGCAAAGTTGTAACAACATCCGAATTGGATTGTAATCCTCCCCTCGCCTCGTTTCCATTTATTAGGCTCGGAGTAGGTCCTGCTACGTAGTCGTCCTGCACGACCCTGCTTCTTCAGCTCGGAGACGTAGTCTACGATCTCACTCTGCTCGTAGTGAGAGAAGACATCTGTATGCAACTCTAGTCCTTCCAGGATGTTGACATATCTGTCTCGGATCCTCTGAAAGTATTCAAAATTCTGCTTTCGCACCCTTTGGATCATCTCCAACTCGTGCTTCGAAATTATCTGTCTCGGGGTCTAGTGACGTACTGTGGGATGTACGGTTCCACACCGTCAAGCTCTCCTGGAATCATCACTGTCTCAGGTGCAGGTTCTGTATTAACCTCCTCTGGAACAACCTCTGCTATGGTGCTCCTAAGGACTGGCCTCTTCGGGACAACTTCCGTGGTCGCTGGAATTTCCTCTTTATTCTGCTCTTCTGTCAATTTCTTCAGCATCTTGGCAATACGACGATTCTTGTTTCTTCTTTGAGTCGGGGTCAAAATGGCTCTCCTCTCCCCCCGGATTTCGGTAGGGACGGCACTGACAAGCTTCCTTCATGCGGCCGTTATTACTGATTTCATCTTGTTTTCTTCAATCGTGCTGATCTTCCTTTTCTTGTTCGCAGTATAGGAAACTTTCTCGTTGAGCCTCATCACTGTCTTTTCATGGGACTGCTCGGGGTCCACAGTAGCTCGAGCGGTTTCTTCATATTTTATCTCCAGTTGTGCAAAGTACGAGCCGACCTCGATCACGGCACCAGCTTTCAGCTCTTCTTTGTTAAGTGCAAGACTTACGCCATCCTTAAAGTTTAGGAACAACCGCCCGTTCGACATTTCCCTGAAAAGAAAACAAGGAAAGGATTAGGGGCTGTACTCAGAACGAGAACAATAAGAAAATTTATTTATTAATGGAAAATTCTTATTCAT
Source organism: Papilionanthe hookeriana x Papilionanthe teres (assembly GCA_022702705.1). Taxonomy (NCBI): domain Eukaryota; kingdom Viridiplantae; phylum Streptophyta; class Magnoliopsida; order Asparagales; family Orchidaceae; genus Papilionanthe; species Papilionanthe hookeriana x Papilionanthe teres. The sequence goes on from CM040426.1 coordinate 81,807,698, forward strand.
TCATTTTTTCAAACTTTAAGGGAAAGGGAAAGATAAGAAAAGATCAGGAATGAGATCAACTCGAAAGGAAGGATCAAAATTTATTATTATAATGATTTCACATATTTTCTTTTAATGTGTTTTTAGTGATTTTTATCGTTCATTTTTATGTCTTGGGTTCAGACCTAGTTTTAAGTGATTACTTCACCCGTGCTTCTAGGAATGAGATTTCATTCTCCGAAACATCATGTTGCATAATACTTCTTCAAATATCGTCCATTAATTGGAAGCATAGATCGTTCTCCGTGGCAATTCACAAGCTGGTAAGAACCTCCTGAGTAGACTGTCTCGACCACGAACGGCCCCTCCCAAGTCGGCTCAAATTTACCTCCTATCTTGCGGTGTGCAAGAATAGGCCTTCTGAGAACTAGGACCAAGTCACCGACTTTGAATGTCCTTGAGCAGACCAGTTTGTCGTGGGCCTGGATCATCTTGGCTTGATACAGCTCCAAATTCTGCTGCGCTGAAAGTTGTTTCCCTTCCAAGTTCTAATTCTTCTAGTCATAATCTGGCATTCTCTTCTGTAGTAATTTTCTCTGCAACTGCAATTCTGAGGGATGGGAGCTGAACTTCCAAGGGTAGCACTGCTTCGGACCCGTACACTAGAGTGTAGGGCGTAGACTGAGTAGGAGTCCTGAAAGTCGTCTTGTAGGCCCATAAGGCTTCTAACAACTTCTCGTGCCAATTTCTTTTGTTATCGTCCAAAGTTTTCTTTAGAATTTGGATGAGAGTTTTATTAAAAGCCTCGGACAAGCCGTTTGCTCTTGGGTAGTAGATCGTCGAATAACGCCAGTCGATCCTTCTGACAAAATTGTTAATCTTCGTACTTTTGAATGTTGACCCGTTATCCGAAATAATTCTGTGCGGCACCCTAAAACGGTAAACGAGTTAATTCTTGAAAAACTGTAACACATGATGTGCCTTCACTTCTCTGAGCGGTACTGCTTCTGTCCACTTGGAAAAGTAATCTGTAGCTGCAAGAATGAAGCGATGTCCTCCTGAAAAAGGCGGTTCTATCAGATCCACAATGTATGTGCCCCAACACTCAAATGGCCACGACATGATTGTCGGATGTAGCACATTTGAAGGTTGATGTAAAACCACTCCATGCACTTGGCACTGGTGACAACTCTTGGCGATCTTTATGCAATCGATCTTCTTTGAGGGCTAGTAGTACCCTAGTCTTTTAATCTTCATTTTCATCTTCAGACCCGACTGATGAGCGCCACAGAGTCCTGAGTGTACTTCTTTGACAATTTCACGAGCTTCGGACCCGCTCAGGCACCTTAGCCATATCTGGTCGAAAGACCTTCTGTATAACACATTATTTATCAATGTGTAAGACATAATTCTTTTCTTGATCTGATGGACTAATGACTTATCGTCCGGTAGATTTCCTGTTTGCAGGTAATCTATCAATGGCTGCCGCCAATCTTCTAAATTTTTACGTTATTCTGTCAATCGATTCTTACGCTTTTCGGTTTGTGTATTGCATCCATGTCTAGCTGTGATAGGACCTGTCGTCCCTGAACTGACATTTCAACTGACTTATCCTGTAAGCAGACAAATTCTTTTGCAAGGCGGGCTAGCGTGTCTGCAAGAGCATTTTCTTTTCTGGGAATCTTGTAGATCGTTACATTCGGAATTTGCTTTAACAGTTTCATTGCATACTGAAAGTACTGCTCGAGTCTCGATTTCAGAATCTTATACTGTCCTGTGACCTGTTGAATGATGAACTGTGAATCTCCGTAAATATTGATATATGTTATACCCATCTGAATAGTCAATTCCAGTCCGGCTATGAGAGCTTCGTATTCTGCTTCGTTGTTCGTACATGACTCTGTTAAATGGTAGGAGTACCTTAACATTCCCCGTTCCGGTGTTATAAAGATTAGTTCGATTCCTGCCTTGCGATTCTTTATCTTTCTGTGCTGAGGACGCTCCGTCGAAGTACAGTTCCCAACACTGATCGTCGGGGTCTTCTAGGCTCATTATCTGCTCGTCTGGCAAGTCGTCGTTGAGAGGCGATTCTGCCGGCAAAGGGTGTGCTGCGAGGAAGTCTGCTAGGACTTGTCATTTTACGACACGAAGAGGAACAAAAGTTATATCAAATTGCAATAGTATCATAGAATACCTGGCAAGTCTGCCAGAAAGCGTCGGGCGGGTCATTAAGTATTGCAACGGATTAAACTTCGAAATAAGGTTGACCTTATGAGAAAGCATGTAATGCCTGAGCTTTTGAGCGTGAAGATCAGGGCCAAACAATGCTTCTCAATAGGCGGATACTTTTCTTCCGTCGGAATTAGGCAACGACTCAGGTAATAGAGTGTGTTTTGTTTACCCTCGTCATTGACCTGGGCTAGCAGGGCTCCAAGGGAGTCGTCTAAAGCCGCGGTATAAAGTATCAACGGTAGACTCGAGACTTGGGCTGCTAAAACAGGAGGTGTCATTAAATACTGCTTAATGTCCTCGAAGGCTCGCTGGCATTTCTCTTCCCAAATGAATTTGGCGTTTTTTTTAATTAATGCTGAGAAGGGCTGACACCTACCTGACAAATTCGAGATAAAGTGTCGAAGATATGCCAACTTCCCTTGAAAGGATCGTAGTTGTTTCAAGGTTTTGGGAGACGACATTTCTAAGATAGCTTTAATATTCTCTGGATCGATTTCAATTCCGTGATGTCAGACAACGAATCCTAAGAATTTCCCAGAGGAGAAGCCTAAGACGCATTTCAGAGGATTCATCTTAAGATTAAATTGTCTTAATCGCTCGAAAACAATTCTCAAATCATACAGGTGATCTTCCTTCAGTTTGCTCTTGATGATCACATTATCCACATAGCACTCGACTTGGTTGTGAATGAGATCATCAAAAATCCTCGTCATTGCTCTTTGGTAGGTTGCTCCTGCATTCTTCAACCCGAAAGGCATTACTGTGTAGCAGTATATCCCGGTTGGCGTTCTGAAGGCTGTGAGCTTTTCGTCTTCCGGTGCCATCTTTATCTGGTTTTATCCTGAAGATCCATCCATGAAAGAGAATACTTCGGGCATTGAGGCGATGTCGATCATTAATTCAAGGATTGGTAGTGATAATTCATCCTTCGGGCACGCCTTATTCAAGTCTCTGAAATCTTCTTTCTGTTCGGTACTACGTTGGCTAACCAAGTCGAGTATTGTTCTTCACGGACAAATTTAGCGTCTATTAGCTTCTTAACTTCAGCTATTACTTGTTGTTCAATTTCTAGACGCATTCTTCTGGGTGCTTGTCTGACAGGAACGGCAGTGTGATCCACTCCTAGCTTGTGAACTGCAACTTCTGGAGCTAATCCTGGCATTTCATCGTAACTCCAAGCGAAACAGTCCTTAAATTCCATTAATAGCTTGATCATGTTTTCGGAGTCTTCTTTATTGAGTAAGGAGCTAGCGAAGGTCGGCCTAGGCTCTTCGCTAGCACCTAAGTTAACTTCCATTAACTCGTCTATTGTATATTTAATTTCTTCTTCGAATTCTGATGGAGCATCTCCAATCGGTAGATCTTCGGGATCATCTGAAGCTTCCAAGCAATCTTCATTAGGCTCGCAGGTGACAACCAAGAAAAATCCCGTATCATCAACTGATCCTACAGTGCTGAATCCAAGGCCATGCTTTGAGTAGGGCTGTCGACGGGTATTATCCCATAATTTTTTAAAGCGTTGTGATTGTCCTTTTGACCATTGCCGAGGTAAGACACCACGTTGAATTAAATTTTGAACACAGGGAGAATACCACTCAAAAGGCAATTCCATTAATTCAGAAGAAGTAACATCTTCAAATTGTACATCATTTTCAATTTTGGAAGAAGAAGCACCACGGTAGAATTTGATCGGTTTAGCACCGCCACCATGTACTTCCTTGACCACCATACCCTCGACCTTATTAATATAGATCGGGGTCAGGGTCATAGTATGTACATAGTGGTTAATCTTCTTGTACATTGATTTGTATTCTTCATTCTTTTCATCTTCGAGAGAGATCTTGAACTGTGGTTTCTTCTGATTTATCTTCATTACTTCTCTTTTGGTTTCTTCTTCTTCGGAACTGTTCTCCGAATCAACATCAATGACTGGTTTCTTCTGTTCAACTGTTCCACCGTTTCTTCCACGACCTCGTCCCCGGCCTCGACCTCGGGTGCGAGTTCTGGAGAAACCTTCACCATCTCGCCGTAAGGGAGTGGTGAGTAACTGTTGAACAAGAATTTCAGGTTCTTCGTCGTCTCGAACTTCTTTTGCTTCATTTGGTACGGTACTTCTGGAGAAGATAGTTTTCTTCGGAGGCGCGTAGTAGGCTGCATCTTCATGAATTCCGATTTCATGCACAGAGAAAGGTTGCAAATCACCTTTGATACACTGTTCTTGTCCTCCTTCATAATACTTTATACACTGGTGTAGAGACGACGGTACCATCCGGTTCTCATGGATCCACGGCCGACCCAGTAGAGCGTTGAATGATGTCTCAGAATAGATTATATGGAATTTTGTGGTTGTCTTTGCTAATTCACCGATCTTCATTAACAGTGTTATTGATCCGAGAGCTCTTTCTCCTTTCTGGTTGAAGCCTCTCAACATCATCTTATCTTCTTCGAGATCACGGGCATCAATCTCTAAATAGGCTAGCGTTCGAAGGTTCATTATATTAATTGATGCTCCCGGATCAACTAACACCCTGGAGAGTGTGAACTTTCCAATACTGACTGAAATGTACAACGACCGATTGTGATCAGCTATTCCCAGTAATAGATCATTGTCCATGAAGGTAACACCGCGTTGTTCTCTTAACGAGCAAACCTCTTCTAAGGAATTACCGGCCATTTGAGCTAAACAAATTTCTGGATCAAGTAAAGCTTTCATCAGAGCTTCTCTCATCTCCTTTGACAGGATCAGAGCGTCGTATATGCTCAGTTTGGCTGGTAGCTTCCTAAGATGGGCTAGCACGTCATATTCCACTTTGTTACCAGGCTGTTCAATTTCTTCCCGAACGGGCAATTCTTCTATCGGGGTTGGCTCTTCCTGAGCAACCACCTGCTTTCCTTTATCTCTTGGACCCATTCTCGGGGGTAGAACTTTTCCGCTCCTTAGATTGACCTCTGTTATCTCTTCTGCATCTGGTGCTGAATCTGCCGGTGTCTCCTCTTGAATCGGAATGACTGGCTCTTCTGAAGTTGCTTCGGTATCTGATAATTTCAATTCTATCGTGATTGGAGCTCCTCAGAATTCACAAACGGACTCGTTACTCGCTGAACTTTCATAGTCACTCTTGCGAATGTCCTCTCCTTCGTCAGGGTTGTCGAGTTTTTGTATGATTTGAGAATCGTTATTCGTATCGAAATCGAGATCCGGATTAGGTTGGTTATTGTTAGTTACGTAGTGGTTAGAAACAGTCAAGACGTAGCCAACACCAAAACTCTTATCATTATAAGATTCCGCCGGGGCGAGCAAATAATCATACAGAGTCAGAGGTTCGAGGGATTTCTCCCATGAATCAGAAACAACCATCCTAGGATAAGCAGCCCCTAGTCTACCCCTCGGAGCCTCGGTCTTCTTCTCTTCCACGATCTTCTCCTCCTTCTGGGGTGGTTCTTCGATCGCAAGCGATAGTTCTGGCTTGGCAGGTTTCAAACTCTGAGTTGAAGCGCACAACGAAACGGTTTGGATGTGATCCAAAATTTTCTTCACAGACTTCGTCCAGACAGTACTCCATCCATAGTTAGTCGTGTACGGGTCTATCGGAACAATGGAATCCGTTGAAATAACATTGAAGGAACCTCCTTTTTGGGGCTCCTTCATTTATTCCTTCGGGATCGTTATGTTCCCTCTCCGAAAATTGTCCTCGAGCCAATTCTTGAAGGTGAAGCAGTCTTCTATCTTATGTCCGAGCATCCTGTGGTAGAGACAGTAGTTCGGATGATGCTTCTTGTCAACTTCCTCTGGCCTTCTGGGCTCTGGCAGCTGAAAGTCGGGCGTCTTCATCAAACTACGAAACATCTTAGCCACTGCTTCAGTCTTGAAGGGATATTCCTTATTCAAAAGTTCCTTCAGGGCACGTGGTTGACGAGGCGGCGGCTGATCATGCTGTAGTGACTGATAACTCGGTCGAGGCTGTTGATAGCTTTGCTGAGGCTGTTGATAGGTCCACTGTGGTGGTTGATAACTTGGCTGTGGCCGCTCTGGCTGCTTGCCTTTATCTACTGCTGCGAAGATTCCGGATTTCTTTTCGAATGCTTTCATTGGCTTCTACTTATCGGCTCTGTCGACGAAACTCAGCTGTTTAGCCTCCTCTTGCAAGCTCCCGGCCTTGCTAAGCAACTTCTCGAAAGTCTTAATTGTGAATCCTTTAAGGATAAGTGCTATCGGGCCATGGATACTCTTAAGCAGAATACAGACTGCATGTTGTTCCTGTAGCTGAGGCTCATACTTCATGCTTAAATTCCTCCATCGAAGTATGTAGTCCACTAAAGTTTCGTTCGGTTTCTGTTGTTCCACCACTAGATCACCGATAGTGATGTGGTGCCGAGCCCCGACAAACCGCTTAATGAAAAGGTTCTCCAATTCTGCAAAGGTCTTGACTGAGCCATTTGGCAGTTCTGCATACCAATCGAAGGCAATCCCTGACAAACTGCTAACGAATTGACGAAAGAGCAAAGCATCGCTCCCAAAGGCATTGCAGCAACTAGCACGAAAGTGTGCTACATGCTGCCGGGGGTTTCCGGTACCGTCGAAAGTCTTAAACAGAGGTGGTACGAAGCCCTTTGGGTATTGGACTGCATCAAACTCTTCAGGGTAAGGTCTACCCGTTTGAATAGATGCTCCGCTCTTAGATTGGGCTAAGGCTTCTCGCACCTGCTGTTCCACCATGTTCTTAATGTCCTTTTCGGGAATCATACTTTGCGTTGAATCCTTCTTCGGTTGCTCATCTCCATTGACAGACATGCTCTCTTTCCCTCCATCTGCGATATGAATTATTTCTGGGGGTGTTTCCTTCTGAGGTTGCAGCTGACTCTGGAGAGTGGCTAAAACGGCAGCCATCTCTTCCATCCTCTTTGCCATTTGAGAGATCGTGTCATCCTTTTCCTGAAACACTCTCTAATTGCTCCCGGCTCATATCTTTCTGAAGCTGACGGAGCTCCCTGCAAAGCTAACGATGCTCGTGTCTCAACCATGTTAACCTCAGCAAACTCTTCATCCATGGAATCTGATGAATCAACTTCATCTCTTAATTCTTCTCCTCTTTCCCTTGCTAACCGTCGGATGTCTGTCCTTAACTTTCCTATGGCATCCTCAAGTGGTATCTTCCGAACGGTCTCGTGGTTATCTGGCGATGACTGTCGAACCTTCTTTTCAAGAGTTTTCCTTGGATCTGTAGTACTTTCTTCAGATCTGGGCTCTCTAATGAGACTTCTCTTCCCAGAATATTGTTTGGGTATCGGTTCAGCAATAATAGGTCGCCACACCATCCTTCTTGTAGTAGAAGGCCTAGGACCAGATGGTACGTCGGGTCATGCGTAGGTAGGCGGTGTCCTCCCTAATATGATGACCCGATACAACAACAGACAGACTCTTCTCATTAGCTCACACTTTCTTCCTTGGCCTTTCTGTGGCAGTAACAGGCTCTACTCGTGGTTTGAGGCGGGATTTAACTGGCACTCGTCCCATTCTTCTCAGAATTTCTGACACGGGACATCCCTCTTTTCTAGCCAGTTTCTCCACTACTGCCGCAGATCGGAGTAAGCGGCGTAGTCTTGATTTTCTTCCTCTTGCTATCACTGTAATATGCAGGTTGAGGTAACGCAGCGGCGATCTTCTGGGCATCTTCCTCATCAAATGCATCAGAGAGAGGGTGGAATCTAATTCCTTCCAACAGCGGCGAGTACTCGGGCAGTTCTTCTTTTTCTGGAATCTCTTTAAGAAAGGTGGCTTCAGCAGCCCTGGCCTTTCTGGTCTTTGCAATCATTCTGTTCTTATTTCTCCTTTGTATCCGGGTTAAGGGTCTAAACTTCGAGCTGAACCCTATCTTGAAAATAGACGGTATTGCAGCGAAGTCCGAACCCTCCATGGTAACAGGCTCATCAAAGACTTGGACTTCCTTCCCCTTCAGTTTGGCGGGAGCCGGGTAGGTGCAGTGATGACTAGACCGGTGGGTGTAGAGATGACAGTTCTGGGGGTATCAGCTAACCTCCTGTGAACAGCAGTGTTCCTTTCAGCTGGGATCCTTTGCAGGGGAGGGAACTCTTGAGTTGATTTCAGGTTGAACTCAATTATGGGTTCCTCAGTTTCAGGTACTTTGTTCATTAGTGCGAAAAGAGTAATGTCAGCGAACTTAATATCCATATTGTCGAACCCTTGTCCAAAACGAATGACAGCGTCATTAGGCAGCTCGTCCTTGTAAACAGCCAAGTCTATCCCATTGGTAAAGGAGAAAATCAGCTTCGGTGCAGACATCTTATGCAGGGTAAATTCCGATTGTCAGTCCCAAATTATGCTTCCTTTCGTTAGGACGAAAAGAAAGGAATTAAAAGAGTCCGAACACATATCTATTTATCTTTTCATTTTATTCGTGCCTTTGTGACTTTTAAAAGATTTTGTTTATTGAGAGGTTTTTGATTAGAAGATTTACTCGTTTAGAACGAAACAATTAAAGGAGGAAGATTAGAATTAGAAAGAGTAAGGAATCCAATCTAGAATTGGAAAGGGAGAGAAAGTCTCATAAGACTTCTCGACTCGAAGGACCGCTCTAAGCTAACACCGATTGGGGGTCCACCCCACCTCTTTGGAGAGGTAACAAAAGAAGGATTTCGGAACCTCTCTCGTTTAGGGGTGTCTAAACAGTGGCTCCAAAATCCAAGAAGAGTTGGCTATACCCGTTCAAGATAGAAATGAACGTGGTATGTCAACAGGAAGAATGGTAGTTTGATCCACTAGGGGTATGGACTTACTACCGATTTATGAAAGTAAAATCATCTGATTAAAATGGAAAGAGGAACTAATCCCCAGCAGAGTCGCCAGAAGTTGTACGACTTATTTTTAGGTTGTAAGTTTTAAAAAAAAGTGTTTTGAAAAGGGGGTCGCCTACAGAAGTTGTCGGTGAATTTGCAAATTTTATATTTTATTTAAATATATATTTATAATTTGAAAAGTAGAATTTAGTTTTTTGAAAATAATTTTAAGTTTGAAAATTTTAAGATATGAAATCAAACCGATCTCACATCCCAAATAGTTTATATGAACGAGCACCACATCACAAACCATGTATCTATCCCGAAGAATAGACACACTGCTTGACGATGGGACTCGATTAAATAAACTAGAAGATTTGTGACATCCGTTTGGTTTGCAAACCAATTTTATAAGCATACAAGTTCCCCTGCATAATATAAAGGAATTAAGCAAGGTTTATATTACACAGGTTCTTAAAGTTCATATAAGGGCGAGCCCACATAGTTAATTACATCTTAAATGACGGGAATCATTTAAGAAAACTCTCGATAATGATCAGTGGTTTTGCTCTCAAGAATTTCAAAGTTTAACGTTTCAAACACATTGGATTTTGGAAATTTCAATAGGGAATAGCTTAAATTTGGAACAGTTTACTTTAGGAGTCTAAAGGAAGAGAAGTAGGGGATGTCACGGACACTAAGTGAACTTTGGTGACTTCCCAACTATCCTATGGTTTGGCTTCAATTTGAGAGTATTTATTTAATGTTTCAATCCTGCCAATTTTAATTAATTAGGACTTATATTTGTATGACATGATCATACAAATAGCCTCGAAGATGTGAGGGTTTATGTCGTACCAAACGACTACCTCGGAGTCCTAAGACCGGTTAGGGCTTAATTTGCATAACGTGATTATACAAATGCCTAACAAAAAGTTGAGAATTTATGTTGCACTAGGCAAACTACCTCAAAATCCTATGACTTTGTTATTTAATTCTAAGAAAGGTTTTCTTTGAAGTAGACACGAGTTTCTGCGATGACGATGGCGCGTCTTTGTCCACTTATGCTCCAAGCTCCTTGTTGTTACAGAGGTTTAGATTTAGAAAGTGAAAATCAGGAGATGAGAGAAGTGTTTTGGTTAGAGGTGTCTTTAGGTTCAAATGTCTTAATATTTTAATTAAAACAAATCTTAAAGTTGGTTAAACAGAATCGATTAAGATCCCACGGTTCCGTCATCCCAACACCGTTATTTTCATCGGATTCACTTAGTCCAAATGAATTTGCTAAACTCAACTGAATGAGTTCCAAACTTTCATTTAGACCGTGGGAAATCTCGTTAGCAACACGTGGGTTACATCATCCGAGGGATTCCCGATCATCCAATAAGACGTTTTAATTTAATTGTAGTTGTAGTTTTGTTGTTGTGTTTGTGATTAAATTTTGAGTTGTCTTATATTTTGAATGTTGTGGGGGTGAATTTTATCTTGTGTTGATTTTAATTTAGTTTTAGGTTTCAGTTTCGTGGCTATCCTAAAGGTTTCAGTTTTCATGCAGGGTGACAATCTTGTTTAACATGCAAGTTTTGCAAGGAAGGAAAGTAAAATACAGCGCAGGTAAATAAATTGCGATAAAATAAAAGCATACCTGGCAGGGTCTTCACGTCGTTCCAGGCTTCGTTGGAGAGGGAGAGGCTCGCCAGGGAGAAGCTCGCCGGAATGGGATATGACCTCGGTCTAGGGAGACGAAGAAGGAAAAAGAGCTTTTGTTGGTGGGGGTATGTGTGGCTTGTGAAGGGGTGAGGCAACAAACTTTTTCTTTTCTTTTTTTTTTTAGAGGGAGGTGAAAATCCAATGTGAATTGGAGGTTTGGGTAAGTTGGCTAGGCTTGGGTTAAACCTTTGGTCACTTGGCTAAACCTTTGCCCAAAGTGTTTGGAGCAAGGTTTAAAGTCCAAGGAAGAGTTTAGGTGGGTTTGGTAGGCTGCCATGGAAGTTTGGGATTGGATTTGAGTGTTTAGGAGTGAAGGAAAATTGATATGAGGGGGGAAGGAGATGTCACCCCCCTTGCCCATTTTGGAAAATTTGACTTTGTATGCTCATGAGAAGGCTTCATGGGTCATGGCATGACATGTATGATGCTATGGAAAAGATTCATAAAAATGGTATTTTGATTTTCATGATTTTTAGGAAAATAGGCCAACATGCCCAATTTTGATAAAGATTCATGTACATGCATGGAAGGTTGGTATGATGCCATGGAATGGTGGATAAAATGCCATGGAATGGTGTTTTAAATATCATGGGATGATAATATGATGATAATATGTCATGTGGGCTCAATTTTTGGCTTTTGAAATTAAATAAATGGGCTTTTAAACATGCACATGGGTATGGGCCTTTAACATGCATGTAATGATTTTGATTTTTTTTAAATCAAATATGGTATGACCAAATTGAATTGGAATTGATTGAAATTGGCTTTAGATATGTTGAAATTTGATTGAAAATTGTTTTGGAGATTCCCATTGGTCATGGGGTTCAATTTGAGGGGAATTGGGTTTATGGGCCAAAATTGGGCCTTTAGACCCAAATGAATTTTGAAAGGGGTTTAGGCCAAAATTTTGGTCAAATGAATGTTGTGTTTGGTATAGGAATGTACCATGCAAGTTTTAGAACAATTTTGAAGAGAATTTGAATTGAATTGGATTGGATTTGGGTATGTTTGTGTTCATGGGTAATTTAGGGCAAAAATTGGGGTTTTGGGTTTAAGTTGAAATTGGATTCAAATGTAGAACAAATTGAGCTTGTTTTTGGTTAAAATTGGTATTGGGGATGTTGATTTGAAGTTTAGAATTGGGTTTGATCAAAATTAGGATCAATTGGAGTGAATTGGTTGGACATTGGGTCCATTTGGGTTAAGAATAGGTTAAATTGGGGATTTTGGTAAAAGTGGGCCAAATTGGCAAAATTAGGTCATGATGTAGTTGAACAAAATGAAATTGGGAATATTTGGGATTTTCTGGAATTTTCTGGGAATTTTTGGATTTTTTGGGCCAAGAGGGGTATTTAGGATATTAAGAGGTTATTTGGAGGGTATTGGGGTATCTTGGTGGATTTAAAAGGTGGGGATTGTTTCAAAATGATTTTTATAATTTTTGAGAATTTTGGGTAATTTTTGGGAATTTTTGGAGAGTCTTGGGGTAGGCTTATGGACCTTAACCAAGTCTAACCACTTTGGGACCAAGCTTAGCCAAATGGTAACCACTTTATGATCCTTCACATATTGACCTTAGCCATCTTAATCAAAGACCAGTAGCTTTGGTTCAATCATGTGAGTTTCTTAAAGGGTAGAAGGAGCAAAATTCAAGGTTCAAGGTTAAAGGATGAAATGGGTTAAAGGTGTGTGTGTGTGCGAGAGAAGCTCAAGTCACCCGAGGTAGTCCTAAGGCTTAAACATCCTATAGGAATTCACTATTGGTTGCCCATATGGGGTTTTAACCTTCCAAGATGATTTAGAGGTTTACAACCATCCAAGTGGGGTCCCAAGAGGAGTCAAGAGGTGGCTGAATTGCTAAAGGGTGGGTCCCAATTCTAGTCATCTAGGATAGTCAAGGAGAAGTCCTATGACTAGATCCTAAGAACTATGAGGAAAGAAAAGACCTCACCAAAAATGAGGTCAACAGGGAGATGGCCGGAAAAAGGTTGGGTTGCACTGAGGAGGTCTTAGGAGAGCTCAGGGAGCAATTTGGTATAGTTTCCTTAAGATGTTTGCAACACTTCTATTTTGGCTGTGAAGAGGCCATTTTATAGCCATGGCCGGAGAGGAGCTCCCAGGGGGTGGCTTTGGGTGGTTTTGGCTGCTTGGGTGGAGGGCTTGACGACTGAAGTGACTAATTAGGGATTGCCACATCAGGAGGTGAGTTTGGGTGAGATTTGGTTTGAGGTGGCTCTCGGGTTTGGGCTCTTCCGGTGACTAGTCTGGCCGGCAAGGACAAGGGAGCTGGTCACCAGGTCAAGGGAGCCAAAGGATGGTTTTAATGGTGATTAGGATTTATGGTGATGGCTTGAGGCAAGTTTTGGGGAAATTAAGAGGAGATTTAGCGATTTAGGGAAGGAGATCCCCCAAATTGGGGATCCCTTGGTCCATGGTTCACTATCTTGGGTTTAAAGGGTCTAGGGTGGTTCCTAGGGTCCAATGGCTGGTTGTGGTGGGGTTAAGTTGGCCACATTAAGCCACATTTGATCACATTGAGTCATGGGTTCAATTGGATCACCTTGGATTCAAGTTGTCTAACTTGAGTTTGGGTTTGGATTGGACCAAATTTATTGAGCAATATTGTGTGTATGATTGTCGTGAGTGGTTTAGAAGAGGTTTGGAGTAGCTTTGGATTGGTTTGGAGGTTCAATTTGGCTTGATTTGGTGATTTGGTCAATTTGGGGACCTTTGGGCTAACATGGGTTTAGATTTGGTTAGGTTGGGACAGAGTCCAATTGATTTTTTTCAAAATATCAAGGAAGATGTGGTGAAGAGTTTTCAACATTAATTGGGTGTCAATTTAAGGTTTAGGTCAACCAATTTAGTGAATTTTGGAGGTGTGGTTAATTTAGGCTAAAATGGGGAGATTTTGGTTCAAATGGGTTTAGATGGAGCTTGAGACCAAATTGGGGCCAATTGATGGTTGTATTTTGTGTAAGGGGGTGTTAAGAAGAGTTTTCAACATTAATTTGAGGGAATTGATTGACATTGGGCTCAATTTGGGAGCTTTAGGTCAAGTGAGCCAGTTTAAGGATTTTTGGATTTGGGTTCAAATTGAGTTTGAGTGTGGGCTCAGTTGATCTTGAATTTGGTTTAGATTGGCAATGTGGATGTTGAATTTCAGTTTGGAGTTGAATTTGGGAAAAATTGGGATCAATTGGGTTGATTTGGGTTGACATTGGGTCCTCTTTGGGTTAAATGAACCAAGTTAGGATTTTGGGTTGAAGGTGGGTCAATTTGGCAAAATTGGGTCATGGAGTAGTTGAACAAAATGAAATTGAAAATTTTTGGAAGGTTTTGGGAATTTTTAAGCATTTTTTGAATTTTTGGAATTTTAGGGTACATGAGGGGGTACAAGGAGAGTATTTTGGTAATTTTAGCAAATTTGGGCAATTTTGGATAATTTGAGTGGTAGGGAATGTTTGAGAATGATTTTTGGGGAATTTGGGCAATTTTGGTTAATTTGGGGAAATCTTGGATTTTTCAGGGGTTGTCTTGCAATTTTGGATGAGCTTGGGGGCCAGGTGGTCAAAAATTGAAATTTTGGAAAAATTAAGGTGCTTTAAAACAGGAAGAATGAGATCATTCTAGCTGAGCCATGGACCAAGGTGAACCCTCTTTTGCTATTTGTCGGTCCTAGCCATTTTAGCCATAGGCTTAGGGTTGGTGGGACCACCCACATAAGTTTCCAAAGAGTTAGAGGATCCAAGTTTAGGATGTGTCTGTGTCTGGTTTAGGTTTGTGTTTGTGAGTGTAAGGTGTAAGTGTAGTGTGAGTGTAGGTGTAAGTGTAGTGTGAGTTTAGGTGTGACCTCCAGACCTCTCAGGGTTAGTCCTAAGGCTTAGCTTGTCCTATGGGAATTTCCCTTGAGCATCCTTATGCTTGGTCTCTTCCACCCAAAAGCTGGAGATTAGGCCATAAGCATATGAAAATTCCAGGTGAAGCAAACAAGCATGTAGAGTTTCTATGTGGTGGGTTCCATTGCTAGTCTTCTAAGAGAAGTCACTAGGAAGTCCTATGGCTAGACCCTAGGCAATCTAAGGAGAGACTAGACCTCAACCAAAAGTGAGGTCAACAAATGGACCACCAATAGGTGTGGTGTGCGGGAAGAGCACACCGCACGTATTGGTGTTGATCGACGAGATCAACCAAACCAACACAACTATCTGAGTCAAAACTCCATATAGGACGTAGAATCTAGTGAGAAAGTGTCCGCTTGGGATTGAACTTTCGCAGGGGAAAGGTGGGTAGGAATCCTTCAAATTGAAGGTGTGGATGCAAGTTTCCACATTTGAAGCTAACCCGATCTGAATAGATTTGAAAATTTGATTTGAGTATGAAATTTTGAGAATTTGAGCGGAAGGTGAATTTTGATTGAGGTGATTTGAAATTTTGATTTCAATTCTGATTTAATGTGATTTTAAAATTTTGATTTTAATTTGATGACTTTTCTTGATTTTGGTTTGATTTCAGTTTCGACATTTGAATTTTGAACTTTGAATTTGAACTTGGTTTGAAAGTTTGATTTGATTTGATTTTCAGAATTTTTTTTATTTTGAACCAATTCGATAGGAAAGAATCCTAAAGCAATGCAGTATCGAATGTAAAATCCTCAACCTCTAAAATTTGAAATTTGAGTTTTGAAAGTTGGATTTGGATTTGGATTTGAGTTTTGAGATTTGAAAAATTGGATTTCAGATTTAAATTTTGAAACTTTATTTGGCTTTGAGTTTTGATTTGAATTTTGACTTATATGAAGTTTGAATTTGTGAAAATTTTGAATGGAAATTTGACTTTATGAAAATTTAAACTTGTGGAACTTCGAATTTGATTTCAATTTGGAGTTTGATTTAGAATTTGGATTTGATTTTGAATTTGGTTTAAATTTTGAACTTGATGTTTATTTTGTCTCTTGGATTTTTTAATTTTGATTTAAGATTTTGATTTGGGCTGATTTTGGAATTTTGATTTAAACCATTGCAAGGCAATGAGGAATCGGATGTCGGAGTCTTCTTCCTCTAAAATTGGATAGGAGCCATTACGAAGCAATGCGGTATCGGATGTCGAGATCCTCCACCTCTAAAACTTGACAGGAGCCAGTGCGAAGCAATGCGGTATCAGATGCCTGGATCCTCTACCTCTAAAACTTGATTTTGAATCATTGCAAAGTAATGCAGAATCAGATTTGAGAATCCTCAACCTCTAGAACTTGATTTTGAATCATTGCAAAGCAATGCAGAATCGGATTTGAGAAATAAAGTTATAGGTTTAATTTTAGTTTTGTTTTAGATTCTCTTTGCATGTTATAGGTTGTGCTAGCTTTGTTTTGCAGGACGTCGACGATAAAACATGACATAAATTGACAACAAAACAAAACCAAGACTTTTAGGTTAGCCACAAAACCTGAACTTTCAACAAACAACAAAACAAAACATGAAATAACAACAAAGACAACTGAACCATTAGGATAGTCATAAAACCAGAAAAAAATTTTGACAAGAAAACTAAACATTGATTTGATATTAATAAAACAATATGACATCCATAACAATGAAACAGTGACATGAAAAGTAAATAAAAGACAAAATCATTAACATTCGACAATTAATTCCAACAAAAACACCAACATTAAACATAACAAAATACCGACATTGATAACTATTGATATTACATTGGTGTTTACATAACATCAAAACAACATCATCGACAAATGACATAGATATTAACATTCATAAAACAAAACATCTTCCGGGATTGAGAATTGATATTATATAACTTATTCATAGAAACCCCCCTCTACGAAACAAATAATTTAACATTAATCAGAAGTTTTATTAGATGATTGTCTAAGATGTAATTAACTATAGGGGCTTGCCCTTATAGGAAACCTAAGGACTTGGAACTCTAGTTAGTCAAAACCGTCAGATGAGTTTCTTATATGAACCTCATTTTCTTTCTCTCAATCTCTATTGTGATCTGTCGGCATATTTTTAGGTTTGTGTGTTGTATTTAAAAAAAGGGGTCGCCTACAGAAATTGTCGACGAAATTTTTAGATTTTTAAATTTAATTTAACTATATACATATAATTTGGAAAGTAGCTTTTGATTTTGAAAATAATTTTAAGTTTGAAAATTTTAAGATGTGAAATCAAACCAATCTCACATCCCAAATAGTTTATATAAACGAACACCACATCACAAACCATGTATCTATCTCGAAGGACAAACACACTGCTTGAAAATGGGGCTCGATTAAATAAACTATAAGATTTGTGACATTCGTTTGGTCTGCGAACCAATCTTATAAGCCGGCAAGTTCCCCTGCTTAATATAAATGAATTAAGCATTATATTACCTAGGTTCTTAAAGTTCCATATAGAGGCAAGCTCCTATAGTTAATTACATCATAAGTGACGGGAATCACTCAAGAAAACTCTCGATAATGATCAGTGGTTTTGCTCTCAAGAATTTCAAAGCTTAAGGTTTTCAAAGGATTGAATTTTGGAAATTTCAAAAGGGAATGGATCAAATTTGGAACAGTTTATTTCAGTAGTCCAAATGAAGAAAAGTATGAGGAGCTGAGGATCCAAGAAGAATCTTGGCAACTTCCTAAACTATTCTATTATTTGGCTTCAATTTAGGAATTTATTTAATGTTGCAATCCTGCCAATTTTATTTATTTAGGTCTTATATTTGTATGACATAATCACACAAATAGCCCTGAAGATGTGAGGGTTTATGTCGTACCAAACGACTACCTCGGAGTCGTAAGACCGGTTAGGGCTTAATTTGCATAACATGATTATACAAATGCCTAAAAAAAGTTGAGGAATTATGTTGCACTAAGCAAACTACCTCGAAGTCCTATGGCTTGGTTATTTAAAACTAAGAAATGTTTTGCTGAAGTAGATCTGAGTTTTGCTGACGACGATGGCCGTGCTGCCCACTATGCTCCGAACTCCTTGTTGTTGCAGAGGTTTAGTTTTAGAAGTCATAAATCAGGAGATGAGAGAAATGTTTTGGTTTAGAGAAATCTTAAAGTCCAAATGTCTTTAGTGTTTTAATTAAAACAAATCTTAAAATTGTTTAAACAGAACCGATTAAGATCCCACGGTTCCGTCATCCCGGCACCGTTATTTTCATTGAATTCACTTAGTCCATATGAATTTGCTAATCTCAACTGAATGAGTTCCACACTTTCGTTTAGACCGTGGGAAATCTTGTTAGCAACACGTGGGTTACATCATCTGAGGTATTCCTGATCATTCAACGAGACGTTTTAATTTAGTTACAATCGTAGTTTTTTTGTTCTGTTTGTGATTAAATTTTGAGTTGTTTTATATTTTGGAATGTTGTGGCAGTGAATTTTATCTTGTAATGACTTTTAATTTAGTTTTGGTTTCAGTTCAGGGACTATCCAAAAGGTTTTGGTTTTCATGCAACAGTCTTATTTAACATGCAAGAAAAGTAAAGTAAAGTGCATGTAAGTAAATTACAATAAAGTAAATTGCAATAAAATAAAAGTGTACCTGGAGGGTCTTCCCGTCATCCCAAGCTGCACTTAAAACACATGTTAAGGCATTGAAATATTTTGCAAGAAATACCTAAGTAAAGCTAATGGAAAGGGTTTTGGTTGTCTACCAAATTCCTAATCCTATAACTAGTCATTTCCTATGACGTCTAGGTTGTTGGTTTGGTTTTAAGGATGATTTTCTTCATCAAAGAACAATTAAATTCAGTTGTTCTTCTAAAACATCCCGTCGTATTAAGGAAGTGCTTAGGACGAGTCCTAAACATCTTTTCAATATTTCTGGGATTATTTTAAGTTCAAGTAAATTTAGTTGCACATATGAATTATCATCCAGGAGTTTAGTTAAACTTTGTTTCTTGCTCAGTGAACTTAGGAACTTGACTACCTGATGAATGAAGTGACCTCTCACTTAATACTCTATTTAAGAGTTATAATAATTAAAGCCTTTAAGGGCAAGTTGGTTTATCGAGGATTTTTAATCATTCTTAATTTAAGGTTCGAGTTAATGGTTTAAAGTGTTTTAATTTAATTATGAGGTTTTAATTAATAATTTTAAGTTTGGAATAATGTTCAAATTATTTTAGATTTAATTCTTAATGATTTCATTTAGGTTTGTTGTTAAATGATTTTTAATTTAATTTAATTCAATTTGATTTTAATTTAATTTAATTTAATTTTAATTTTAATTTAATTTTAATTTAATTTTAATTTAATTTAAATTTTAATTTAATTTTATTTTAATTTTATTTAAATTAAATTTAATTTAATTTTAGTTTAAACTTAATTTAATTTAATTTTAGTTTAAATTTAATTTAATTTAATTTTAGTTTTAATTTTGATTTTAATTTTAATTTTAATTTTACTTTAATTTTTAATTTAATTTAAAATTTTAATTTAATTTTAATTTAATTTTATTTAATTTTTGTTTTAATTGTTAATTTTAATTGTTAATTTGGATTATTATTTTAATTAAGAATTAAATATTGTTAAAGTGAATTATTTAGGGATTTTTAAATTAAAGAATAAATATCCTCTTAATAATATCCCTACTTTAATAATCCAAATTTAAATATATTCTTTCCAAAATTTAAATTATTTAATTAATTAAAGTTTCATTTTGATATTTTCAAAGTGTTTAATGGGTTTCTACCCCTTAATTTCCCTAAGTTTCAATCATCCAAGAGAAAATTAAAATCAAATATTTTACCCTCCATTTTGATTAAACCTAAAGTTTTAATTAAGGGTTAAAATTTTTAATTACTTTTATGCCCTTTTAAGCTTATTTATTTCATAACTCACTAAATTAAGCTCAAATGAACTTAAAATTTTTATGTCACCTCACTCACATGTCAATTAAGACATTAGAGGAGAAAATGTGATTTTTCTGAATTTAATTTATTTATATAATTATTTTTAGTAAAAAAATAGGGGTTTTCAAAGAAAATTCAACAACATGACCAAGGAAAGGTTTCTGTCCTTAAGAAAATTATGGAATGTTTCTAATGACCAGAGGACCACTTGGACCAATTTTAGAGATTTTTTGAATTATATTTTATTTATTATAATTATTTTGAGTTTTATAGTATTAATTAATTATAAAATAAAATAAAAGTTGAAAAATAGATTTTATATTTTTCTTAAATCTCTGTAATCTCAAGGAGTCCAAAGAAACAAATTTTATAATTTTCTGATTTTTTTCTTGATTTATTATAATTATTTTTGTGAAAAAGGTTGAAAATTCATTTTTTTAAGATTAAAAATCACATTAAGCCTTTAAAATTCAATATCTTATCCTAGGGACTTAGGAAAAATATTTGATTTGTTCCTAAGTGATTAGGAGTCAAAAAGTGACATTTTTATGATTTTTAATATTTTTGTGATTTTATTATTTTTTAATTATTAAAATATTAAAATATTATGAAAAATCAACTTTTTTAGAAAATTCTAATTTTAATTTTCCTGAACTCCCCTAATACCAGAAAAGCTCCAAAACCAATTTTGTGAATTTTTGAAAAGTATTTTTAGAGTTATGAATTTTTAAAGTTCCATTTTACTTATGAGACTTGATCAATCCATTTGGTGGGGTTAATTAAGTCCAATTTGTTTCAAAATTTTATATAACGTTCCTCTGACCCTAAGGAGTAATGGATAATTGTTTTCAAGTCAATTTGATGTGTGGTTAACCCTAATTAATTCCAATTTAATTTTAGGGGTTTAGGCCAATTAGGGTTATTATGAATGAATTAACTCAAAATATATTTTTCATAGGGTCCTATAGTCCTAAGAAATATCACCAAATTTTCCTAGAATTTATTTTACAATATGCTAATTATTGGAATTAAAATACCTAAAGCAGTGACATGAACTTGAAAATTCAATAACTTTTCACAGAGATGGCCTCTGACCTTGAAAAATTCAGGGAATGTTCCCAAGATCAGAGGCTTCAAAAGCCTTATGGTCTCATGCCATGGTGAATTATTTATGCAAATGAAGAATCAAAATACCGAAAATAGTAAATAAATTATTAAAAATAAAATACTCATCCAATTAACTTGATTTCTTTTCCACATTATTCTCCTCTATTCACGGAGCAAGAGGGTATTTTTATTTTATTTTTGTAATTTTTCTATGCAAAGTTATGAATTTTTAAAGTTCAGGGCATTTAAATAATTCAAAAATAACCTAATTTCCTACTTATCCATGCGGCGTCGCGTCAACCTCGGCAGCTCCGAAGCCCCTACGTGTCGTGCTCCCATTCGACGCCGCCACTTAAGTCAGCAGCCACGCGTCCTGTAGTTCATGTACCATGGCGCCGTCCGACTTGATCTCGACCGTCCGCTCGATACACGCGCGATCCAACGGCTCCTAGTCATCGTCTATGACTGGTGTGCACCCGTGACCGTCCACACTAAAACCCTAAGATCTCACTCGATTCTCAACGGATTTTGGTGTTCTTATGCTCTATGGATTCGTCTTGAAGAGACGAATACATCCATATGGTTTATAGGCTATGAAATTAACTAGAAGGAATGGCTGGCCTGGTGAGGGGGCTTTTGCTGGGGAACTTCTCCTCTTGGTCTGGTGAAGGTGTAGGATCAATCAATTTGGAGATTGGCTCACTGTGGTGAAGTCTCCTGTTTTTGGGTGGATTTTCAACTCGAAATTGAGCTCCGTTAATGGGGTTTAGGGCAAAGGAACACCGGGGATCAACTGCTCTCGGGTTAGGAGAAGGTCTCGGAGCAATTTTGGCGCAGTTTCCTTAAGGTCCGGTTCATCTCCTTCTTTGGCCGAGAGGTGGTGGTGTTTAAATAGGAATGGCTAGAGGGCTTCCCGTGGGGTTTGAAGGCCGGGATCAGCTTGCTCTGTGAGGAGAAGAACAGCTATGGTGTCCATTTGGGTTGGGACGGCTCGGTCGGGGAGAATTCAAAAATTGGCTCACATGGGTGCTCTCGGCACGGTGGTTTCCGGCGAGCCGTGGTGGTCGGCCGGCCGTGGTCAGGTCACCATCCCGATCGGGAGGGTCGGGGCTTGAATTTGGTGAAGTCAATCGGAGTTGGCCAAGTGTAAAGGGGCTGAATTGAAATAGAATGGGGAGAGGCTCATTTTGGGTTCAATTTGGTCAACCCATGGTTTTAGGCTTGGTGCACCACCCAAGGCCTGGTTTTGGGCTGAAAAGGATCACTTGGGTCAGCCAAGAGAAAATGGTGTGGTCTCCATCCATTGTGAGGTGGCTAAGCACGGTTTAGAGTGTGACATGAGTATGGTTAAAAGGATTAATGAAGGATTAGGAAAGGGTCCCCTCTTCTTGCCATTAATGGCTTGGTGAGGTGGAAAGTGGCTTCCATGGCTTCTATGTGGCTTGTACATGGCTTAATGGCTCACATTTGGCTTGGAAAAAGTTTGGTCAATTTCATAAACATCGATTTTAAGGATTTTGGATATTTTGGTGGAAATTTGGATGAAGCTTTATTTGGAATGGTTTAATGATGATTTTGAAACTTAGGGGCGATTTTGATTAAATGGATGATATAGAGAAATGTCATGTGGGCTTTGGATTGAAAACTTGGGCTTTTGAAATGGTCTTGGGTGGGCTTTTAAAGTGATTTAGGGAAGTGGGCTTTTGGATTTTAAAATGGGCTTTTGGATGAAAATTTTGTGAAGGAACATGTCAAATAAATGTTGCAATTGGTTTAGGTATGTGTCATGAGTGGTTTTGAACAAGTTTAAAGTGATTTTGAAATGAATTGGGTTTAATGTGGGTCTTTTGGTAAAGGGGCCAAGGTGGGCCAAATTGGGCTAACTTAGGTTAAGGTTGGGCTAAAGTTGGATTTGATGTAAAATTAATGTTGAGAAATGTTCATGGGAGTGTCACAAAGAGTTTTCAACTTTGGTTGTGCTCTAATTTTGGGATTTGGGCCCATTTGGGTTAGGTTTGGGCTTAGGTCAATTTAAGGGATTTTGGTTTTGGGTTAGGTTTGGGTGGAGTTTAGGTTCAAATTTGGGGCAAATCTTGTTAGTTTTTTGTTTGTGGGGATATTAGGAAGGTGTATGAAAATATTTGGGGTTAATTGGAGTTGAATTGGGTTGGTTTGAGCTAGGTTTAGGTTATGGGCCAAAATTGGGTCTTAGGCTTTAAATTGAAATTGGGCCCAAATGTCAATCAAATTGGACTTTGATTTGGTCTAAATTGATATTAGGGATATTGAATTGAAGTTTAGAATTGAATTGGACCAAAATTGAGGTCAATTGGGGTGGTTTGGTTTGACATTGGGTTCACTTGGGTTTAAAATGGGCCAAATTGGGTGTTCTGGTAAAAGTGGAGTAAATTGGCAAAATTGGCCCATCGTGTAGTTGAATAAAATGAAATTGGGAATATTTGGGATTTTCTGGAATTTTTTGGGAATTTTTGGAATTTTTGGAATTTTGGGCTAAGAAGGGCATTTTGGGTATTTGGAGGGTATTGGGGGGTACTTTTGGAATTTTTGGTATTTTTGGCTATGGCTGATCAATTTGAGTGGGGGTAAATGTTTAGGATTGATTTTGAGGAATTTTGGATAATTTAGGTGATTTTGCAAATTTTGGGTAGTTCCAATGGTATTTGGTAGGTTTAATGGGTGTAGGGCCCCGGGGGTCAAAAATTGAAATTTTGGGAAAATGAAGATTGATCAAATTTGAGTAGGATGGAATCACTTTGGTTGAGCCATGAAGCCATATTAAGCTCATATGAGCCATGAGAGGACTCATTTGTGGCATTCACTATGTTGTTCCTAACCAGGGGCTTAGGGGTTAAGGACCATCCATATGAATTACCTACATGAGTCAGGAAGTCAAGTTGGGTGAGAGTGTGGTTTTAGGATTTGGAATGTGTGTGAGGGTGTAGTGTATGTGCAAGTCAACCCTCACCGGACTGAGCCACCTGGGGTATTCCTAAGGCCAAAAAGTCCTATAGGGAACTCATCCTTTAAACCTCCACATTTGATTTCAACCCTCTAGGTGATTAGGGGTCTACAATCAAGCTTGTGGGGTTTGCAAGGAGTTAAGAAGTGTTTGAATTTCTAAAGGGTGGGTTCCACTTCTAGTCCTCTAAGATTAGTCAAAGGAAAAGCCTATGGCTAGATCCTAAGTACTAAAGAGAGAAGTAAAGGACCTCAACAAAAATGAGGTCAACATGATCAAGACCCTTTTTCTTCAGACTCACCCAAGATTCTCGACATTAGAGTCTAAAGAGAATATAAATTAGGGTAATATATATATAGAGAGAGAGAGTGGCGACTCCTTGACAATCGACATGACATAATGGAATTGACGACAACGAACAACAAACACATCTTTCCCGACATTGTGCGAGGATCGATGTAGATTTTTTTCTTTTCCGTCGCCGTCAAGAGTGGTGACTCCACTGGGGAATGAGTTTTTCTTCTCATCTCTTGTTAATATTACTTGTTTTTCAACATTTTATAAATTTTTCTAGTTCATAAATAAGTCTGTGACATTTTTTCCTCTTTGTAGTGAAAGTACTATGGGATCCCCAAATTCATTCTTTTACTTTCAAGATTTTAACACTCCAGTAAATGAAGACATTTACTTTTATCATAATGATTTGGATTATTTAATGAATTTGACTTTACATTAAATGATCCATATCAAACTGATATACAATCTTTCGAAGAATTCAATCAACAGCCTTATGAGGATTTTCTTAATTTTGCAGAGGATTTTTCCCAAGACATCCTCATGGACCAAAATACTTTTAAAGAAATGGAAATTGAAAAAAAGGGTAAAGCAGTTTGTGACAAGCAAGTGAAGGACACTATATTACCATCCACATATGAAGTTGGATCTTGTTCCAAAAATGTACCTAAAAATCAACGAAGAAATAAAAATCATCCTCTTAAAAGAAAGAAATGGAACGAAGGTGACAAATTTGAAAGTCCTGAGTTTCAACAAAGTGTTTTTGAAAATCCTTCCTTCTTAGAAGAAAATCGATACATTCCAATGCCAGTTGAATACACTGACAATGTATTCCAACCCAAACGTTCTCCATCACTCTATGTTGTATACTCTGTATTTAAGAGACTAGCACGAAAAGATAAATGTTCACTCTCCTGATTATTAGGAAAAATGGGTTGTCCGGTCTCCAACACTATGAAAAGGAAAATTTTAGCAATGGGAGATCCATACTATCAAGAAACTGGCTATCAGTCCCCAACTGATGAGCACTGTGTTCGAGTAGCAGTAAAATTTCGACTGGGCCCAAGAATAAAAGACGTGGTAATCACAAATGATAAAGTTGAATATGACAAACTGATATTAGAAGAAGAAGACAAAACTGCTAAAATGACAGACCTGGTCCAAATGCTACAAAAAGCAAACTGTCCTTATACAAAATATAATACACCACCTAGAAGTTCTCGTCCCGTACTTAGAAATAATATATGGAAACGAGGATCATTAGGAGGAAACTCGGACACTGTGAGCACTCCTGCAAACAGTTCACAAGAAAGAGCTTATGAAGAGCGTCTTTCTAAATCATTTGAGGAAAGATTAAAGAAATTAAAAGAAGACATTAAACAATTACCTACATGGAACAAGAAAAATTCTTCAGATAGTTCCAGGGGAAATATTGCGGAAATTCATATGTTGGAAACACGATCCACTACTGCAGCACGAGAATTGAGTGAAAAAGACACAACAGAAGAACTACGAACGGTTATCCATTAGGGGGATAAACAAATTAATCGCCTTGAGAAAAAATTAGAAGAATTGGTGGCAACTCTGCAACACCCACCAATTAACCCAGTTCCAACTGTTGAAATTTTCAGACTAGAAGCAATACACATTCTAAAAGAAAAAAATGAACCCATAGAGATTGAAGAAAGTACACAAAAGAAAATGGAACCCACTCAAAGTGGAATTCCAGACAAAGAAATCACACAATTAGTTAAACAAAAGATAAAACAAACAATGGCACAGGTAAAAGCCAGATCACTAATTCCAAAAGGTAGACCTTATCCGGAGGAATTCGATTCCGTCCAATACCCTAAGGGTTTTGTCCCTCCTGTTTTCAAAATGTTTGACGGAACTGGTAATCCTCGTCAACATCTCACACATTTCAGGGCCAGTTGCTGTAATGCAGGTGGAAATGATGCTCTTTTATTTCGAAAATTCGTTAACAGTCTTACAGGATTTGCCTTTGACTGGTATGTGGAGCTTCCTAATGGATATGTAAAAACTTTTGTGGAACTAGAAAGCTTATTTATACAACGCTTCACTGGGGCTTATCACCATACTACAGTTGGTGACTTAGTGGTTGAAAAGCAAAAACCCAGATAAAACTTAGTGGATTATATTTTACGCTGGAGAAACCTCAGCATGAAGTGTGAGCCACAACTTCAAGAACAACACGTAGTTGAAATCTTGCTTAAAAATATTCATGGTCCTATAGCATTCATACTTAAAAGCTTTACAATCAAGACCTTTGAAAAATTACTTAGTAAAGCTGCAAATCTTTAAGAAGAAGCTAAGCAAATGAGTGTAATGGAAAATGTTGACGAAGTCGTCAAGACATTTGAAAAGATGTCAGGCAAAGCAGCATAAAAGGATAAGAAGATAACGCAAGTCCAGCTTGAGCAAAATAAACACCAAAATCAACCATCACAACAAAAATCTTCTCATAACCAAAAATCAAATTCAACACAAATGAATAAGAAAATGATATTTGAAAGAATGAATAAATAACATACATTCAAGACTGAGGCCATTAGAAAAATATTTTGAAGCCTGCTGAAAATGCCTGAATTCAAACTACCTGAAGCTAAACCCCAATTATTGTCCTTATCACATGATGCTTGTTCATAAAATTGAAGATTGTTTTGTCTTCAAAGATTGGCTAGAGAGCAATCTTAATGAAGGGAATATAACAATTCCAAAAGAATATATGAAAGAACCTGGAAAAGGTTCAATCAATAAGATTTCAATTGAACATGTTCCCGATCCTGATAGACAAGACAAGAATAACATCATTTTAGGGAAATCTACTGAAGAGACCCCTTCCAAAATTGCCAAGAAAAAGAACAAAGAAAGAAAAAGAGGTTATCCAAGCACAAAGAATATTATCCCTTTTTATCTTGATCCACTTAAAAAATACCTATTTTTATGCCTCATTTATGATTCAATTTTTAAGGATATTGCACTTTAATTAAATGTATTTTCATGTTTTTGGATTTAAGTGTTGAAAAAGAGTTCAAGAAGGAAAAATGATAAAAAAAAGGAGCAAAAAGGAGCAAAAATGGAGCTAAAATGCAAAACTGTCAAAATTATAGGTCTGGGGCCTAGGCGCCAGATTTTGGCGCCTAAGCTCCAATTTTTGACCTACTTTGGACAGTTATTTTGGCGGTGTTAAGCAGTTTTCAGACCTTATAGAAGACTGGAAGTTACTTTTAATATATAGGACATGTGATACAATGAATCTAGACACGGAAAAACGGTTTAAATCACGAAGAGGTGTGACCCAAAGTGAAGGGGTGTGATTGTTTGGGCACGGAGTCTGGCGCCTTAGGCGCGACAATTGACCTTCTAGAAGATTTGTTGAATTTGGACAAATTTTGAAGAGGTTCCTAAAGCAACCCGTGGTCATTTTCGAAGATCTATAAATAGGAGTCATTTCTATAGCCAAAAGGCCCCCAGAAAGAGTTCCAGAGAGCCCCCAAAGAATTTTCTCCAGTCCTAGAGAGTTCTTGGTGATTCCACTTTAGTTTATTTTAGTTATTTTGAGTGTTACTACTCAATTTCTTGACTAGTAAGTGAGAGTTTGTAAGAGTTTTTACTGTTCTTGGAGGTTGGAGTCTTGTACTTTTTGTCGGAGTCCGTAGAAGTCGAAGGATCACTTAGAGGAATATTCCAGATAAGTATTTGTAACTTAGTTCAAAGTTTTATAAATATGTTTTGTTTTGTGAATTCAATGTGTTCTGAGTAGATTTCTTTTCTTTCTCCTTGCAACCATGAAAATATAATAAAGAGAATTTGATTTTGTTAGAGAATTTAACCTTTTATTAATAAAACATTGCGATGATATTTATACCAGATCATCATTTACTTTTTAAATTGGCCAATTAAATTGTTAAAATCTGTTGAAGAATTTTGAGACCTAACCAGAGATGAGTTCTTAACTAGTAGATATCACATGAATCCTTGGGTAATCAAAAGCCATGAGCGGATTATTCATGGTGAAGTGCAAATAAATAGGAAGATATTATTTATTGGGCGTAGAATTGATTAGTTTTTAGAGTGACAGACTAAACTCTAATAATTTGGTTTATAGAAAGGGAACGGGTCACTGTCGATCTATTTTTTTTGTAGTTTTTTTAGTTAATGTGTTTTGAAAAGGGGTCGACAAACAGAAATTGTCGGCCCATTTTATTTATATATATTTAATTTATAAAATATAATTTTAATTTTTAAAAAATGAAATCAAACCGATCTCATATCCTTAATAGTTTAAATAATCGAATGTATCACAACGAGGTACACATCTATCCGGTGATGATATACTTAAAGCATGTGAATATTTACAGAAAATTAAAATAAGCTCGGTTGGAAATGGTTTGATTGAGATTAAGAGTGCTTGGAGAAGCTTTGGAAACAATTTGGCAGAGTCTCCCCAAGATAAATTTTGCATCCCCTCCCTTTTGGCCATGAGAGGTGAGTTTAAATAGAGGAGCTTATGGGTGACCATGGGGGTTGGCTTGGTTCATTCACCAAGGTTTTTTGGCTGAGAAAAGCTCACTTGATTCAACTTGATCTTGGTGCAATCAATTGGGTTATGCCATGTGTAAAGGCATGGATTTAAGTGGTATGGGTGTAAGGGTCATTTTTGGGTCAATTTGGGTCAAGGCATGGATTTGGCTTGGTGCACCCTCCTATGGTTTGATTTGGGCTGAAAAAATTATTTGTGTTCAGCTTAGAAAGGATGGAGAAGTCCCTATCCAAAGGATTTTTGTTAAGTTTGGTTAGAGTGTGTCATTAGAGTGGTTAAAAACTTTTTTAAGGAGGTTGGAAAGTGGCCCCTCCATTTGCCATTAATGGTTTGGTGACATGGCAAAGGCCCTCATGGCTTCATGTGGCTCAAGCATGGCTTGTCATTGAGCTTAGAACAAAGTTCTATGGCTCACATTTGGCTTGGGAGCTTGCACGAGATTGGATTTATCACTTTTGGGTGATTTGATGGAAAAATGTCATGAGGTTATTTTTGGTTGATTCAAATGATGAATTTGGAACTTTAGGGAATTATTTTAATCAAACACATGATAAGGAGAATGACATGTGGGCTTTAGAACAATTTTTTTTGGGTTTTTTTTTTCAAATTGATGAAATGGGCTTTTAAAAATGCTTAAGGGATGGGCTTTCAACATGCATGAGGTGATTTCAATTTTTGAAATTGATTATGCCATGATCAAAATTAATTGAAATTGATTGAAATTGAGTTTAGACATGTTGAATTTTGATTGAAAATTGTCTTGGGGCATTTCAATGGACCATAGGGTTCAATTTGAGAAAATTTGGGCTTTTGGGCAAAAATTGGGCCTTTATGCCATGTAGGATTCTAAAGAGAGTCTAGATTTGGTTTGAATTTCTAAATGGTTGGTTCCATTTCTAGTCTTCTAGGATAGTCTAGGAGAAGTCCTATGGCTAGATTCTGAGCACTAAGGGGAAAATTAGACCTCACCAAAAATGAGGTCAATAGTCACTAGTAGGCCCGACCATAGCCACCCTTGGACATCTAGAAGTGTAAGCCTATATTAACCCACTCTACTAATAATACATCCTGAACTGATCTATAGATTAGCCAATATTCTTTAAGCCTTGATAGAGGGTAAAGAATAGGAATGCTTCTATTTAGCGCAATATCATATTTTTAAATTCTCTACGAATGAATGTTTTTCTGAAAAATATTGGATTTGTTGAAAAGGAGAAAGTTGTTTTATTTATACTTGAATCAACCTTTACTTTAATTGTCACATTTTACCTGCATATTAGTAGAAATTATATAAAAACCCCTGAAATCTAAATCATTGAAAAGAGATAAGAATTATAAATATTTTTAAAGTTTAAATATCTTCCATGTGGGATTGATAACCAGGACTCCACTAGAGACATGTATTACTTGGAACGATACGTATACTTGCGTAGTACCTCTGGTGTGCAAACTATTTTCTAAATCATATATTTATCTTTGCATACTACCCTTTGGAATATAAATTAAATGATAAATTATTGCGTGTTTACGGGTCGAGGTCCACTTCTCATAATCTTATGCCCTCTTCTATGATGGTTGAATCGGATAAAGGGAGAAAATCCCTTAAGCCGATAACTTTGTATAACTATCTTTTTACCACTGTGGAAAATAATAATATTTTCGATTCTGTTTACATTTTGTTTATTCTGGATGATGCTTCTAAAAATTATTTCAATTATGAAGACAATACTTAAATCGTACACGAAACTGATGACAACAAAACTGATATTGATATTGATCCCGATGATGATATCACACTTTCATTACAAGAAATTCCAATTTCTATAGAGTTGGAATCTTCAGACCCAGAAACAAAAGAGTCAAACGAAAGATCGAAGGAAATAACTAAAATTAGTCTATGGAGTGGGAAAATTTTACCTCCCAGAACAATTCCGCAAGAAAAAGAAAAACAAACAATAACGACAAAGGAAATTGTTCCTCCAAAACATTCCCAAAATGATAATCCTCATAACAAGGTGGATTATAATGTATTAGTCCACCTGAGAAAATTACCAGCAAAATTAAGCATTTACGATGCTCTTGTGCTTTCAAAAGAAATGAGGGAATCATTGCTAAAAGCCCTTATGGACCCAGACATTTGCTTAACTCAGCTTGCTAATAGTAGTCAAGGTAAGGCTAATTCATTGAAGGAACAAACAAAGATTACTTTTTTCGATGATGACTTTTTGTTTAGGATAACCGAACATAATCGTGCTTTATATATTACAGTAAATATAAATCATACAACACTCTCAAGGGTGCTTATTGACCCAGGCGCCTCAATTAATATAATGAACCTAAAAACTCTAGCATATTTTGACGTTAATGCATCCCAATTATCAAGGGATACAATGATGCTACGAGGATTCAACCAACAGGGAGAACGAGCCCTAGGTTTAATAACATTACTCCTAAAAATGGATGACTTAATGAATATGACAAAATTCCATATTATTGATTCCGACACCTCTTTTAATGCATTGCTTGGTAGACCATGGCTCCACGAGCATAAAATGGTTCCATCCTCATTGCATAAATGCATAAAATACTCACAAAATGGACAAGAATATTGTATTATGAAGGATTTGCAACCATTCTCGATACTTGAGATCAGAATACAAGAAGATGCTGCATACTACACCCCAATGAAGCAAACAGTATTTTCCAGAGAAGTAATGGTGAATACCAAACAAAAAGATATTGAATAGAAACAAGATGGTTCTTTTAAAACACAGACAAGTGGTAATAATCTCCATCAAACTCACACTCGAGATCGAGGTCGAGGACGAGGGCGAGGGAGACAAAATCCAATTGTCGAAATGAAAAAGCCATCAAAATTCAAAATTCACCTAGATTCCAAAGATGACATGAAAGGAGAAACGACGTCGGTTATTTCAAAAGAACCTCAATTCAAGATACCTATTGAAGAGGAAGACAAAGAAAAATAATTTGAATATATGTATAATAAAATTAATCATTATATACAAACTATGACCTTGACTCCAATTTCTACTCCTAGAATTGAAGATATAGTGGTCAAAGAGGTATATAATGATAACAAAAAGCCAATTAAGTTTAGAATTGGCTCTTCTTCCTCTTCTAATCTTGAATCTGATGTAAAACTAGATGATGAAAATCTTTTGAAATCAATAAATATCCCTTTTGAGTTGTATTCTCCTTGGGCACAAAATTTTGTTCAAAAAAGTTTATCACTCACACAATCGTCTACAAGACAAACCGATTTCATTAAACAAATGTGGAATGACAATACACGGAGTCCTAACTCCAAACAAGGTGTTGGGTTTGGCACTGTAGAACCTTTGGATGATACAAAATTCTGCCTAGTCATTACTGAGGATTATGACTCCGAACAAATAATAGATCTTCCAATTGAAGATGCCCCACCTGAATTGGAAGAAGAAATAAAAAAAAAAATTAATGAATTAAGAAAAATAAATTTAGGGACTGATGAAAACCCAAAATCAACTTTCATTAGTTCATTCCTTAACAACATAGAAGCTAAGGAAATTTTCCAATTATTAAAAGAATACAAAGACTGTTTTGTCTCGACTTATGAAGAAATGCCTGGGCAGCCCCAGAAGTAGTAGTCCATAAACTTTGGATAAACCAAATTGTGATCCCAGTCAAACAAGATCCAAGAAGGATGTGTGTTTAAATAGAGCAACAAGTCATCACCGAAGTCAAGAAGCTAATTGAAGCTGGCTTCGTACGTGAGGAAAATTACCCGACATGGTTGGCCAATGTAGTGCCAGTAAGAAAGAAGAATGGACAAATTAGAGTATGTGTGGATTTTCGAGATTTGAATAAAGCATGCCCAAAAGACAAATTTCCTTTACAAATCCAGAATTTATGATAGATATAGCATCCACACATGTCATATTTTCTTTCATGGACGGATCATCGAGATATAACCAAATTAAAATGGTTCAGAAGATGATTTATTGATTGGTTAGCTTAGTTGATGTGATTTCCTTGTGTTATTGTGTTATGGGCGTATTATTTCTGTGTAGTTTAACATCTCATACAATTTTGAATGTTGTTGAAATGTCATTGATGTGTTATTACAGAAATAACACTCAAATAATACAACAATAGCACGTCAATAACACATGTATAACAGTGTTTGGACGTATTACGGTTTTGTGATTCTTGTATTACTTATGTGGTAGAATTTCTTCAATTTGAAATGTAGATCATATGGTACTGATTAATGTGCTATTTTATATCTATTTTGCAGGAGTAACACACCAATAATACATCAATAACACAGAAATAACACCACTAACACAATTTTGATGTGTTATTGGTAATTTATTGATGCATGATTGATGTGTTATTGCGGTTTTTTTCCTGTATTCTTTGGTATTTGTGTGTTATTTCTGTGTTGTTGTTGTCTAATATTTGTTATTGATTATAGCTCCACATGGGTATTGATACTGTGTTATTTTTTATTCAATTTGCAGGATTATGAGTGCAAGGTCTTTCAACTGTAGATGTCGTCCATCTGCAGTGAGGGGTGTACTGGCTGAAGTTAGAGATCTCATCTCGGAGGAGACGATGAACAATCTTAAGGAGATGAGGGTCTTCACTTTCTTTGACATGCCACCGTATCCTCAGGACACTGTCTTGACTTTGTATATTCTAAGATGTTGGGATAACGGAGGAGGGTCTTCAAAATGGGTGGTAAAGAGTTGAAATTAAATGCCGACTATGTCGCTCTGTTGATTGGCATGCCGACCAGAGGACAATCTGTTGCATGGGGGAAAGGTCCACTATCCAGCTCCAATGTAAGACAAATAAAGGACCAAATGACAAGTTTTTTGCAGAAGGAGCTTCCAATCCTCCATTTGAACAGTTATATTTGAAATTTATACTGACTAACCTATTTTTGCCTTTAAGTAATTTCAATGTCCACGCAGACCTTGCTGCTTATATTGTTTATGCATAAGCTTTTCCCTCATATAACTGACCTACTGCCATATGTGACATGATAATCGACCAAGTCAGTACGACATACATGAAATTGAGGGAGAACAAGTCATTGGGCTACATTCAAGGTTTTGTATTTCTTTTAACGGTATGTAGTTGTGCTATACATTACAACGTATTATTATGTAGTTTTAGTTTGATTGTTTTTGCTAATTCTGCATTATTTGTTTTGGTGTTTGAAATCCTTAGTTATGGTTTTACGAGCACATGTCCCTAGTAACTCCTGCCGCCCCTAAGGCTAGACCTCGCTTTTTAAGGTGGCCAACAAATTATGGGTGGAGTGGGCAAGAGATTCATGAGGCCTTCAAGATGCTTGATCATGCACAGGTAACTCATTCATTGAATGAAAATAATATCTTCTGAATGCTGACATGTTCAAATTTACTGTAGGTTAATGACAGCTTTGTGGATTTCAGGTACGATGAAGTGCAGCTACTAGCAAATCCAGATCAGGGACCACCTAGTCCTGCAAGGCCTCTACCACACCAGAAAACGGCTGCAGAACCATTGTCACCTCGATCGTATGTCAAGGGTACAGCTGTGTCAAGTGAGATTACCCCAGTACCTCGACATACTACCGGTAGTGATAATTATGAAGCTTTGTATGAGATGCTGAAATCTCAACAATAGTTTAGCTTGAATCTGCAAGAAATAGTGGTTGGAATGGATAAAAAGATCGATACTGTGGCGGACACATTGGCCACCCTAGCACGAGTGGTACAGAAGTTAGTTGAAAGAAGTACTGAGAAGGTGGTTGAAAAGGAGAAGTCCAGTATTAGTGGACGGAAGAGGACATTCGATACACCAAAACCTCAATACCAGTTTAAACTGCAACCCAGGATTGTACATACAGAGGATCCTGCACAGATAGATGATCCCTTACAGACTGCGGCTGTTGTACATACAGAGGCACATGTTGATACTGTTTATTCTGTACATACGGATGATAATGTACATATAGAGGACCCCGTGCACACTACTGATCTGATACATACAGAGGATCTTTTGCATACTACTAATCCTGTATATACAGAGACACCTGTTGATACTATTGATCCCTTGCACATAGATCATATTGAGCAGGCCCAAGAGGCCGAAGAAACAATAAGAGATGAGCACGACGAAGATGTTGGGGATCAGACAATCCATGAAGACCCTGCTGAAGTGGAAAGAGCAATAAAGGGTGCTCTAAATTCTCTATCCCTTTCGATGAGCATGACATTCTTTTATGTACCTCTTGCTATACAGTTTTATTATGTTCCCTAACTATAATTACATATTGTTATTTTTCTTCGCAGACTCGTCCGGTCACATCCAATGTAAATATTGATGGTACAGAGGATGATGCCCAGGAGGCCCTCAATCCAAAAGAACAATCTGATACAAATTTGGGTGTAGTTGAAGAAGATATACATTCTTCTGTGGTCAAAAATTTTATTGTTGAGCCAAATTTGTTGCTCTTTTTTTGTCATTAACATTTTGTGATTTTGGGTTTTTACTCATGTGGCTTAATCCTTTAGTATATTTGTAATTGATTGTAGTTGTGCATCATTTTCTTTTAACAAAGCAAGCAACTGTAAGAGTTGATAATAATCACAGCAGCAGGAGCTTTTCTTTCGTCTTGGTCCAAAATAATACTGCAGCATGCAAATCTGTGGCCGTAATTCCTCCCTTGGCGTTTAGGTTAAATATAGTGAAAATTTTTCATACTTGCAACAGTATTCTGGTGTATTTACATACCTAACACCCGAAGTATGATATTTACATACCTAACAACCGAAGTATGATCTGTAGATTGGTTTCTGCTATTAAAGGGAAAGGCCATGAATTACTGGATTGGTTGCGGCTAATCAGATTTGCAATGAACCTTTTAACTGAATGCATCCATACCAGAATCTGAGTACTAAAGTTTCATAACTGACAAGTGGGGGTCACATTCTCTTATTTGTTGTTATATAAAGTTTCATTTTTGGCTGATGGTTTGCTTAAGGGTGCATTCCTTTATTATTAATTTTTCGAGATGTAAGGAGGTTGAGATGGCTTATTTATAACTCCCAATTAGTTTGAAGTAACTCCCACAAGTAAATTCAAATTTTATGTCTTTTTGTTACTTTGCAAATTCTGTCAATTCTCCAAAAAATAATGTACCACTGTTCATTATAAAGATGATGGTTTGCTTAAGGGTGCATTCCTTTATTATTAATTTTTGGGGATGTAAGGAGGTTGAGATGGCTTCTTTATAACTCCCAATTAGTTTGAAGCAACTCCCAAATCCCAAAATGAGCTAGAACTATAAATCCCATATATTATTTGGGTTTATATGCATGGTTGTTATACACATACATTAGCTTGCATGAGTTTCATTTGAAAATATTTGCAGTACAGTTTAAAATGCAATACAGTATTATAGAAGTGGTTGAAATATTGTATGCATTGTGAAGGCTGAAATTTGTTGTGATGACCCCGTTGTAAACCTATGCATTGTAGCTGTATTTTCAATTTTTCTAAACTAACGAATGGTTTTTTTTTCTTTTTAATGCCTTGGAGCAAAATTAGCTCTAGGATTTCAGGCACCTCTCGGGCGCTGTTATGCTATTGCGGTCTCCCAGTGCCCTTACTTACATTCCGTCAGCCTCACAGCAGTGGCAGACAGTTGTACGGATGTCGCAGAGGAGTTTCTGATCGTTGCGGTTTTTTTCGTTAGGTTGATTACCCAACATGTTGGACCGCCGAGAGTGACCGGGTTGCGGTGCTTTCTCAAGATGCATTCGGAGCTCAGGATCGACGTCGTCAAAGTTGTAAATTAAACATTTTAATATTTTTATCTCTACTTGTAATTGTATTTTTGTTTATTTTTTTTTATACTCACTGATGAGTGAGAACACTATGTTCGTATTTATAGTTGGTATGTAGTGTGTTTTGTCTGTGTCGTGTGTGATGTATTTTATTTTATTTTTTTTTTGAAAGAGGGCCTTAGATTATATTTTTTTGCGTGAGTTGTATGGGTGGGTTTAGATAAGACCTCTTTCCCGGTTTTGTACTTTTATTTTTTGATGAAACGCGTAGGGAGCATAGGGCTCTTTTACCAAAAAAAATACCCATCTGTATTTTCATAATTTGTTATTCGCAATAAGGTGTTCTGAAAAAGCTGCCCCAAACAGCAACTGCTTACAGGGGTATGCTTTTTTGGAGAAATTTTATATGGTAGATGATTTAGGAGTGTTGGGTTGTTTATAATTTTAGTTTCTGTACAAAATATTTCATTACTGATGTTTAGCATTTTCTGTATAGTGAATTGCCACGAGATGGTGAATTGTATTCATTATACGCAAATGGCTCTAGCACATCTTGTTTTGCTTGACCTTCAAGTGATAGCTCTTGCATTGATGGGCTACAATTTTAAGAATTTTTCCTTCAAGTAATTGCTCTCAATTTCTTTCTGCAATGATTAATGAAGCTCTTGATCTGTAAATGCCCCTTTAGGAATTGGGTGGTATGTCTGTAAAAGCCCCTTTAGGAATTAAGCAAGGGCATCACTTACCTTCATTCCTCTATATGTTATGCGAATCATGCATTCAAAGAGCAGCTTGGAGTGGCAAACCCTTCCACCTTTTCCGGAGGCTTTTATAATTTTCTTTAAAGGCTGCATCTGCTTGGTCAATGGCATAGTGTTGTTCTTGATTATGACTAGTATTTCATAATTATGTCAATTGTGATGTGCTTAAGGTTTAAAACAGATATGCTAATTGTTGATTTGTTCAATCAAGTTGATTTGCTCAGTGCTCAGTTGAAATGAATTATTAACAGGTATGACGTACTAAGAAATGTTCAAAAATTTTATATAACTTTTGCTTAGCATGAGATTTGGGAATGTTCAAAAATTTTATATGACTTCTGTTATTTAAATAATCTCTTGAAGATAAGAGAATAAAGAAAAAAATTAAATGAATTTTTATAGGTTTGAAAATAAGATTTTATATTTTAAAATAAGATTTTATATTTAAAAATAAGATTTTATAAGATTTTATATTTTAAAATAATTTTAGCAGTAAAGAGGAGTGGAAACAGTTTTTTATCTACAAACAACTGCAAATAAGCCATTTTTAAACCGCAGAACCAAACAGTTCAACAGCTTATTCATTTCAGGGGCATAATAGTCATTTATCCATAAACAACTGTAAATCAGCTATTTTCCAAACGCTCAAAACAAACAGACAAACAACTTATCTGGATCAGCTGTTTATCAGCAGATTATCATAATAAGCAGCTTATCTGAATAAGCTGGATAAGCTGCAGGTGCCCTAAACAGACCCTAAATCTATAAGAACTTACTTTTAGCTTTCTTATTTTTCTCCCAGTAGCCTTTCAATCTGGATGTAGATATTTCTTTCGGTCTCATCTTTGCTAGATCGTTCACACTGCACTCAATATTTCCAACTTTCTTCTTCTTTGTTGTTTTCTTAACTTGGGGCATTCTCTCTACTATAACATAATCAAGATCTGAAGATAGTTTTTTAAATGTGTCCCACAAGCATTCCTCGGCTTTATCATTTCCTTTCGCTTTATTAATGAGTTGATATGCAAATTTCTGAGAGCATGAGAGGAACAGAAGTCCACTTGAGGAAACATTATCCAACCTGGAGTCCTTTAGATCTCTACATCCAAATTTGTTATAGATGTCCCTTTTAGCATGTATGGACCACCGCATTAAGAAATACTTTTCCGGAATTAACTTCATTTTGGCTACATTAAGAACAAATAGTGAATGCGAGCACAACGTGACCCCATCATTTTAATTTTTTTGCAAGAACATGTCACCTCACAGTTAGCTTTGTCAACTAAGATAGTCTAGGGTTGCCTTGTTCCCTCATTGTCTGGGCTCATTACATTATTTCTTTGTAATTCTCCCACCTCTATCATTAAAGACCAAGTTTCTTTGAACTCCTCTTCAGAATCACACTTACTCATACATTTATAAAACAGCCCACTTATGCTCTTCGTACAAACTCCACAATGTACTTTTGAAGACAGTTTCTTGTAGATGTGCCTTTGACATAATCTGTGACGCGTCCTTAGGAGGCATTCTGCAATGGCATTTGTCATCGCTTGATCCTGGTCGGTGAAAATTGTTATCAGATGTCTCTCTCCCATTATTCGAATGAATGATTTGAATAGCCAACTAAATGATTCACCGGTCTCATCAGACAAAAATCCAACTCCAAATAGGATGTTCTGCTAGTAGTGGTTAACCCCCACAAAAGGTGCACGATATAAGTTATATTTATTTAATCTGTAACTTGTATCAAAAACTATCACATCACCAAAACAGTCATAATCCAACCTGGATAACCCATCACTCCAAAAAATACTTGTTAACCGACCAAGTTCATCTGTTTGGAAATCCCACGCAAACATGGTATCCCCAGCTTGCCTCTCCATGAACAATTGTATCAAAGCATTGACATCTCCTTGTTCAATTATCTCTCTTCTTTCTCTTTGAATGAAATTAAATGCATCTCTCTTAGTGCATTCCAAATTCTCCACACCACCAACCTCCGTGGCAATGAATTGGTATGCATCTCTTGCTCTGATCCCTGATCCTGTCATTGATCTTAACACGTCTGCATTTATCTCACTTATCCTTCTGCTGGACCGAAGAAGATGCTTATCACCATTTTTGGCCAAAGGATGATTGTGATTTTCAATGAATTTCAACACAGTCCAATTGCCTTTAAGATCAATAGCATATCGAACCATGGCCTAGCAGTCAGTCCTCATCTCTGATTTTTTGAACTTCAATTTATTCATGCTTGTAGGTTCTTTCTTGTACCCAGATTTTCCGTAAATAAAATCTTTGCTCTTCAGTTTTCTGGAGTTCAGCCAGTAGCTAGTGTGATCCTTTCGAACAGTGAATCCTACATGATGTGCATACGCAAGATAGCTTTCATATTCTTCTTGCTCATTTTGGACATAGCTGCTAAGAAACCTCTCTTTAATCGGTTCATTGTCATCAGGTCTTTGCTCACATGACTACAAATTTGAACATAATTAGAAAAAATTTATTCAATACCACAATCTAGCTAGAATAACACTGGAGTAACACCAAAATAATGCAAGCTTGACACCATTGATAAAACCTCAATAACACAATTAGAATAAAGGTGGAATAACACAAGCTTAGCAGCATTGGAACCACTTGTTGACCTCATTTTTGATGAGGTCTTCTCTTCCCTCTTTAGTGTTTAGGATCTAGCCTTAGGCTTTTCCTTTGACTATCTTAGAGGACTAGAATTGGGACCCATCCCTTAGAAATTTGAACCACTTCTTGCCTCCTTGCAAACCCCACAAGCTTGATTGTAGACCCCTAATCACCTAGAGGGTTGAAATCAAATGTGAAGGTTTAAAGGATGAGTTCCCGATAGGACTCTTTGGCCACCCTAGGTGGCTTGGTCTGGTGAGGGTTGACTTACACACTCACTACACTCACACTCTACACTCTCACACACACAATCCAAATCCTAAAACCACACCCATACCCAACTTGACTCCTTGACTCATGCAGGTAATTCATATGGATGGACCTTAACCCCTAAGCCCCTGGTTAAGAGGGTTAGGAACAACATAGTGAATGCCTCAAATGAGTCCTCTCATGGCTCATATAGGCTTAATATGGCTTCATGGCTCAATCAAAGTGATTCCATTCCACTCATATTTGATCAATCTTCATTATTACAAAATTTCAATTTTTGATCCCGGGGACCCTACACCTACCAAACCTACTAAAAGCCCTTAGAATTGCCCAAATTCTCCAAAATTTCCAAATCACCCAAAATTCCCCAAAATTAACCTTAAACATTTCCTCACCAATCAAATTGATCATCCATAGCCAAAAATACCAAAAATTCCAAAAATACCCCCCAATACCCTCCAAATACCCAAAATGCCCCTCTTAGCCGAAAAATCCAAAAATTCAGAAAATTCCCAGAAAATTCCAAAAAATCCCAAATATTTCCAATTTCATTTTGTCAAACTACACCATGGGCCAATTTTGTCAATTTACCCCACTTTTACCAAAACCCCCAATTTAGCCCATTCTTAACCCAAGTGAACCCAATGTCAAACCAAATCTACCCAATTGACCCCAATTTTGGTCCAATTCAATTCTAAACTTCAATTTAATATTCACAATATCAATCTAGACCAAATCCAAGTCTAATTTGATTGACATTTGAATCCAATTTCACTTTTGACCTTAAAGCCCAATTTGGACCCATGACCCAAACTTAGCCCAAACCAAACCAATTCAACTCCAATTGACCCCAAACCTTTCTAAACCTTCCCTAACATCCCCACAAACAAGAAACTAACATAATTTTCCCAAAATTTGGACCCAAACCCCACTCAAATTCAACCCAAAACTAAAAAGCCCAATTTTGACCTAAACCCAAACCTAACCCAAATAAGCCCAAGTCCCAAAACCAAAACCCAACCAAAGTTAAAACCTCTTTGAAACACTCCCATAAACATTTCAAAACATTAATTTTACATCAATTTCAACCTTAGCCCAACATTGGCCCAAATTAGCCCAATTTGACCTACATTGGCCCATTTACCAAATGAACCCAAATTCAACCCAATTCAAACCCAAACCACCTCAAATTCATTTCAAATCACTCATGACACATCCCTAAACCAAACCCAACAATTATTTGGCCCAAACTTTTACAAAATTCCCATCCATGAATTCATTATTAAACCTAAAGGCTCATTCCCTTAAGCCTTCCTAAAAGCCCATCCAAAGCAAGTTCAAAAGCCCAAAATCCATCTTAAAGCCCACATGACAATCCTCTATCATCATCCATTTGATAAAACCATCTCCTAAGTTATAAATCCATAATGAAATAATTCCAAATCAAGCCATATGCCAAATCCCATCAAATCACCCCTAAATTACCAAAATTTCTAAAACCCTTTTTCATGAAATTGACCAAACTTTTTCCCAAGCCAAAGGTGAGCCATGAAGCCATTCTTGAGCCACATGCAAGCCATGTGAGTTGTTGACATATGACCATACCACATTGGGCAAAAGAGGGAGGCTCTTTCCATAACTCCTAAAAGTCATTAACCACTCCCATGATTCCCTTAACCATGCTTAGGCCTAATTATGCTTGGATGGTGACTTGACCCTACTGATTAAGCTGAACCAAACAACTTTCTCTTCAGCCCAAGCAAGCCTTGGATGGTGAACCTAGCCAAAAACCATGGGTTGACTCATTTAGACCCAAAACTAGCCTTCCCCATTCCATTTCAATTCGAGCCCTTTACACATGGCCGACTCCGATTGACTTCACCATTCGCAAGCCACGACCTCACCGAGTCGAGATGGTGACCGACCTCGGCCGGCCAGCCACCACAGTCGCCGGAAAACCCCATGGCCGAGACCTTGGGAGGAGCCAAAGTTTGGAATTCCCTCCTGCTGAGCTGCCCCATGCCCAATAGCCACCATGGTTGTTCTTCCTTTGACCTAGCGGTCGATCCCGAACCCTAACTCCCCAGGAGGCCCTCCGACCATGCCTATTTAAACACCACCTCTCTCGGCCATGAAGAGGTGCTTGAACCAAACCTTACGAAACCCCGCTAAAATCATCCCGGACCACTCTCTACACATAGAGAACTTGATCCCCACTGAAATCCCCCCGCCATTTCCTCTCTGCGAGCTCGATTTCGGAGTTGAAATCCAAGCCCAAAACCATGACACTTCACCACGGTGAGTCAATCCTCAAATTGATTGACTCTACACCTTCACCGGATCAAGAGGAGAAGTTTCCCGGCAAAAGCCCCCTCACCGGGCCGGCCATTGCTTCTAGCCTCCAAGCTTGGTGATCGGCCGTGGTCGAAATCATACCTAGATAATTCACCGAGCCGAGGACTTCATCCGGAGCTTGCTTGGACCCAATCGAACATGACACAACCCTCGGATTGAAGCTTCACTTCTCGCGAGTAAAGGTATGGACTCACTCTTCTTCCCGAGCTTCCGGAGATTCTCCATTTAGTTTGAGTCGATTTCAATGCATGTTCACCGTATGGATGTGTTCGTCTCTTCAAGACGAATCCATAGAGCATAAGAACA
This sequence comes from Papilionanthe hookeriana x Papilionanthe teres, assembly GCA_022702705.1. Taxonomy (NCBI): domain Eukaryota; kingdom Viridiplantae; phylum Streptophyta; class Magnoliopsida; order Asparagales; family Orchidaceae; genus Papilionanthe; species Papilionanthe hookeriana x Papilionanthe teres. The sequence continues at coordinate 81,850,424 of CM040426.1, forward strand.
CGAAAATCCATTGAGAATCGAGTGAGCAATTAGGGTTAGAAGGTCGACGGTCACGGGTTCGCACCAGTCGTAGACGATGACTGGGAACCGTTGGATCGCGCATGTATCGGATGAATGGCTCGGATCGCATCGGACCAGAAGATGTTACATGAAAGGCGGGTCCCGGGATGGCTGAGTCAGATGACGGCGCCGAATCAGGAGACGACGCGTGGAGCTTCGGAGACGCCGAGGTTGACGCGGCGCCGCGTGGATAAGTAGATAAATAGGCTTGTTTTCTATTTATTTAATTACCAGAACTTCAAAAATCCATAACTTTGTGTAGAAAAATCCTAAAAATAAAATAAAAATACTCTCTTGCTCAGTGAACAGAGGAGAATAATGTGGAAGAGAAATCAAGTAATTTCGTTAAGCATTTTATTTTTAATAATTTATTTACTCTCTGCATTTTTTTAATTCTCCATGCATATAGGAAATTCACCATGGCATGAGACCATAGGGCTTTTGAAGCCTCTGAACTTGGGAACATTCCCTGAATTTTCTAAGGTCGGAGGCCATCCACATGAGAAGTTATTGATTTTTCAAGTTCATGTTACTGTTTTGAGTATTTTAATTCCAATAATTAGCATGTTGAAAAATAAATTCTAGGAAAATTTGGTGATGTTGCTTGTGACCAGAGGGACCTAGGAAAAATAAGTTTTGAGTTAATTCACTTTGAACAACCTTAATTGGCCTAAATACCCAAAATTGAACTTTAATTAATTAGGGTTAACCATTCATTAAATTAACTTAAAAACAATTCTCCACTGTCCTCTAGGGATAGGAGAACACCACATAAAAATTTGAAACTAATTAGACTTGGTTAACCCCACCAAATGGGTTGATTAAGCCTCTTAAGCAAAAATGAGTAAAATTAAACTTTAAAAATTCATAACTCACAAAATACTTTTCAAAAATTCACAAAATGGTTTTGGAGCTTCTCTGATATCAGAGGAAGTTAGGAAAATTAAAATTGTAATTTTCTAAAAAAGTTAATTTTTATCATGATTTTAATATTTTTAATAATTAAAAAATAATAAAAATCATAAAAATATTAAAAATCACCAAAATGTCACATTTTAAATTCTAATCATTTAAGAACAAACCAAATATTTTTCTTAAGTCCCTAGGGTAAGATATTGAATTTTAAAGGCTTAATGTAATTTTTAATATTAAAAAATGTATTTTCCAACTTTTTCATCAAAATAATTCTAACAAATCAAAGAAAAATCAGAAAAATATAAAATTTATTTTTCTGGACTCCTTGAGGTCAGAGAGATTTAAGAAAAATATAAAATCCATTTTTCAACTTTAATTTTATTTTAAAATTAATTAATACTCCAAAATTAAAATAATTCTAATAAATAAAATATAATTTAAAAAATCACCAAAATTAGTCCAAATGGTCCTCTGGTTATTAGGAGTGCCCTATAATTTTCTTAAGGACAAAAAAATTCCCTTGGTCATCTTATTGAATTTTCCTTGGAAATCCCTATTTTCTACAAAAAATAATTATATAAATAAATTAAATACGGAAAAATCACATTTTCTCCTACTAATGTCTTAATTGACATGTGAGTGAAACCACATAAAAATTTCAAATTCATTTAAGCTCAATTTAGTGAGTTATGGAATTATTAAGCTTGAAGGGCAAAATGGTAATTAAAATTTTAACCCTTAATTAAAACTTTAGGCTTAATAAAATGAGAGAGTAAAATATTTGATCCTAATCTGATTTGGATGATTGAAATTTAAATAATTAAAGGATAGAGACCCATCAATCATTTTTAAGATTAATTAGAGTAAACTTTAATCATTTAATTAATGAAATTTGGAAGATTAATAAAAATTGAAATTATTAAAATAGAGATATTATTAAGAAGACATTTATTCTTTAATTTAAGAATCCCTAAATTAATCACTTCAATAATATTTAATTCCCAATTAAAATGATAATCCAAACTCAAGATTTAAAATACTAAAAGACTTAATCATTAAATTAAATTAAAATTAAAGCATTTAAATTAAATCCTTCCAAAATTTCAATTAAATTAATACTTTAACAATTAAATTAAATCATCTTTAAAACATAAAAAATAAAATATTAAATTAAAATTAAAATAAAATAAAATTAAATTAAAATTAAATTAAATTAAATTAAATTAAATTAAATTAAATTAAATTAAATTAAATTAAAACATATTAAATTAAATTAAATTAAATTAAAAATAAAATAAAATCAAAATAAAATTTAAATTAAATTAAAATTAAAATTAAAATTAAATTAAAATTAAAACTAAACCAAATTAAATTAAATTAAATTAAATTAAATTAAATTAAATTAAATTGAATTAAATATAACATCACCTAAGACATAAAGAATTCAAAATAGATGCTAAAAGCAACTGAACACTATTCCAAACTTAAACCCATTAATTAAAATTAAATTAAATCACAAATCACTTAAACAACAATTTGCCCTTAAAAGCTCTTGTTGTCATAACTCCTAAACGGAGTATTAAGTGAAGTGTTACTTCGCTTATAAAGTTATTCAAATGTCCTAGATTCATCTGAGCGAAAAGAACAAAACTTAATTAAACATCGGATGATTAATTCACTCGATTAATTAAATCCGTTTGGACTTAAAATAATTCCAATGATATTGAAAAGATGTTTAAGATTCGTCTTAAGCACTTCCTCGATATGACGGGGTGTTTTATAAGAACAATTGAACTTAATTATTCTTTGGCACGAGAAAATCATCCATAAACAAAATTGAAAACCTAGACGTCATAGGAATGATAGCTATAGGACTAGGATCTTGGTAGAAAACCAGAAACCTTGCCCTTAGCTTTACCTAGGTAATTGCTATAAATACTTAAATGCTCTAACATGTGTTTTAAGTGCAGCTTGGGATGACGGGAAGACCCTCCAGGTACGCTTTTTATTTTATTGCAATTTACCTTCTCGCAATTTAATTAAGCACATTGCACTTTCTTTTCTTGCATGATAAACAACAGTTGCATGAAAACCAAAACCTTTAGGATAGTCCCTAAAATGAAACCAAAACTAAATTAAAAGTCATTACAAGATAAAAAACACCGCCACAACATTCCAAAATATAAAACAACTCAAAATTTAATCACAAACAGAACACAAAACTACAATTGCAACTAAATTAAAATGTCTCGTTGAATGATCGGGAATACCTCGGATGATGTAACCCACGTGTTGCTAACGGGATTTCCACGGTCTAAATGAAAGTGTGGAACTCATTCAGTTGAGTTTAGCAAATTCTTCGGACTAAGTGAATTCGATGAAAATAACGGTGTCGGGATGACGGAACCAGTAGGATCTTAATTGGTTCGTTTAAACAACTTTAAGATTTGTTTTAATTAAAATATTAAAAACACTTGGATTTTAAGATTTTCTCTAAACCAAAACACTTCTCTCATCTCCCGATTTATGACTTCTAAAACTAAACCTCTGCAACAACAAGGAGCTCGGAGCATGGTGGGCAGCACGGCCATCGTCATCAGCAAAACTCGGATCTACTTCAACAAAACTTTCTTAGAATTAAATAACCAAGCCATAGGACTTCGAGTTGGTTTTCCTAGTGCAACATAAATCCTCAACTCTTCCTTAGGCATTTGCATAATCATGTAAATTAAGCCCTAACCGGTCTTAGGACTCCGAGGTAGTCGTTCGGTACGACATAAACCCTCACATCTTCGAGGCTGTTTGTATGATCATGTCATACGAATATAAGTCCTAAGTAATTAGAATAGGCAAGATGAAACATTAAATAAATCAAATCTAAGCCAAACAATAGGATAGTTTAGGAAGTTGCCAAGATTCCTCTTGGATCCTCGGCTTCTCCTACTTCTCTTCCTTTGGACTCCTAAAATAAACTGTTCCAAATTTGATCCATTCCCTTTTGAATTTCCAAAAATCCGATCCTTTGAAAACCTTAAACTTTGAAATTCTTGAGAGCAAAACCACTGATCACTATCGAGAGTTTTCTTAAATGATTCCTGTCATTTAAGATGTAATTAACTATAAGGGCTTGCCCTTATAGGGAACTTTAAGAACCTGGAGTAATATAAACCACGCTTAATTCATTTATATTAAGCAGGGGGACTTGTTGGCTTATAAAATTGGTTCGCAGACCAAACGGATGTCACAAGTCTTTTAGTTTATTTAATTGAGCCCCCATCATCAAGCAGTGTGCCCATTCTTCGGGATAGATACACGGTTTGTGATGCAGTGCTCGTTTATATAAACTATTCGGGATGTGAGATCGGTTTGATTTCATATCTTAGAACTTACAAATTTAAAATCATTTTCAAAATCAAATACTACTTTCTAAATTATATATATATATATATTTAAATTAAATTTAAAATATAAAAAATTCGCCGACAATTTCTGTTAGGCGACCCCCTTTTCAAAATAAAACACATAACCTAAAAATATGCCGACACCACTAAACAACAAATATTATGTCATAATATCAACAAGAACTGTGCCTACAAATAACTACATTACATATAAAGATCACACAAGCAAAACATTATGATAATATCTCAATAACACTGCAATAACACCATGATAACACCACAATAACACAATTAGAATGAATGTGGAATATTGCAAGCTTGTTAGCATTGTAACCAGTAAAACAACAAATATTACACGTACATTACATGTAATGATCAAAAAAGCATGACATCATGATAAAAACCTCAATAACACTGCAATAACACCATGATAACACCTCAATAACACAATTAGAATAAAGGTGGAATAACACAAGCTTGTTAGCATTGTAACCAGTAAAACAACAAATATTACACCATAATATCAACATGAACTGTGCCTACATATAATGATAATACCAGCAAAACATTATGATAACACCTCGATAACACAATAATAACACCTGAATAACACCACTGTACAACACTCAATATCAATACATCAGCACCTAATATCACTACATCAGACTAAGCCAACTACTACTCAACTCCAGTAACAATACTAAATGAAAGGCAGAAACCCACATAACATCGGAGTAACACCATAAAAACAGAAGAAAGATCAGTTTCTTATGACAATAACACAAGTAAACTACAATGTTAACACCCGAAATAAAATAATGACACCAAGAGCACAACGACAGCCCTAACCTAGCGTAAAAGGAGACTTACTTCTTCAAAGTTCAAGGAGAACGACAGGTTAAGGTCCTTCGTCATTTCAACATCATTCAAGGAGAAGTCCATGGAAGCTTTGTTGTTGTAAGCGAAACCCTAGCTGCCTGTATTTCATCAGCTGCAAGCAATAGAACAGTAGGGGAAGAAATTTCTTTAAGCTCGGAAATGGAAAATAGCGGGAACATTTCAGGTTCCGCTCAATTTTTATGGTCCTATTAGTGGGAAAATGTCGGGTCTCGGTCGGGCCGGGTCACACAAATTAAAGGAGATGGTTTTTTTTTATCGGGATGTTGAGGTGGCACTGTGGACACGTGGCGCCACCTGATTGGCCTCTGCGTGTTCCTCTACGTGTGGAGTCCTGATGAAATATTTCTTCCTAATTAAGAGGCCTATAAAATGCAAGTTTACCTTTGCAAGGAACAGGATTCGAACTCCGCACATGCTTAAACAACCCACAAGAAGCCTCTCCGCGAGCTACGCCCACTTCATATGTACAATGCGGCTATATCTTATTAATTTAGTAATTTTAATAGAATATATATATATATATATATATATATATATATATATATATATATATATATATATATATATATATAATCATGAATTTTGTAGCTTGGAGGACTATGATATTTTCAGACGACAGAAATAATCTCATCTGAAAATAGGGGGGCAGCTGATATGCTACCAACAAAATTTCATTATCCGACACGAATCTCGATACAATCTTTTTAGCAAGAAATATTCAAATATTGATGAAAAGCCATCCAGAGCTCCGATTTCAGCAAACTTATAGTCAAATTGACCGGCTCGATGAGACGGACCAAAACTAGTCCAATCCGAGTCAATCAAGCCCAGATCAAGCCATTAAACAACTTCTAGAAGATTTTCGGACACAATGGAAGATCAAATGGATGCCGAAACTAGCAAGCCTATACTCGAATCGAGTGTCTCGACAAGACGAATCCAACGAGCCCAAGATCACTCAATTTTAACATCGTTAAGGTCATCAAATGTCTCTTAAATGACGTCTGATCGAAAGGAGCCCTCAGAACCGTCCGATCAAAATGGTTGCATTAATTGCACCAAGAACCCATAAATAAACCCCAACTCTCACATGATAAAGGGTAGCTAAAAGAAAGAGTATGAAGCCTTGAGGAGAAGTAGCAGCTCTGCATCACCACCGACCGCCGTCAATCGCAGTCGATCGCCGTCGACCACCGCCGATCGCCGTCAACCACAGCTGATCGCTGTGGACCACCGCCGATTGTCGTCAACCACCATCAACCAGACACTGTCATTCGACATTATAGTCTAAAACATATAGTTACGGGACAAGGGATTTCTGTAAATGTCAATCAATAGTAGTTTTTCGCAACTGGGCAAGGCCCCGTGGTTTTTCCCTTTGCGGGTTTTCCACGTAAAAACTTCTAGAGTCACTGCTTGTTTCATTTTCATCTGTGTGCGTGTTGAATTCTCGTACAACGCTAAGAAAATAATTTGTTACTCTACCGCCGCGAATTTTCTTAATTACAACCCTACTCACGTCTCCTGCAACTCTTTACAACGACATATATTGCCAATCAATGCTTCCAAAACAATCATTTATGATCAACTTAATCAACTATTATCGAGGCATTTAACAACAGCCACTACGACAAATTGATATTCATGGCAGGCTATTGCCTCCATAGTCATCGATCACGACCTTAGTGGTCTGTTATAGCTATTATTGTTGAACTACCCCTATATATCAATTTTGTAATTAAATATTCTTTAACGCATTAGAAGAGTAGACTCATGTACTCATAATTACATAATTAATTATTTCAACTGGGAAACACCGTGATTTTTTCCTATTTCTAGAGTTTTTCACATATAAATTGAAGTGTATTCTCGTGCTTATTTCTCTTTAATTACCTAAATATGTGTTGAATTTTTACGCGACACCTCATTTTACGCAGAAGGTCTGGTGCAGAGCACCGTAACTGAGGGTTAATAATAAGTGTAACTGATAAAACATAGAAAGTGGGAAAGTGGCGCAGAGCACCAAAAACAAAGCATCATTTTTTTTTCTTAAGGTTATATTATCTGATTCTCGGTCAAAATTTAATAGTTTTTAATTTCTTGAACTTCTAATTGATATAAAAAATACTAAATTTTATAGGGCTTTTGAAATTTTGGATGTTTGATTTTAGATATTTGGTTTGTTGAAAAAATAATTTAGTGTATAATTGAATTTAATTTAAAATGTAACTAATAATTTATTTTGAGCGCGTTTAAAATTTATGATATGTGGATGATTTTGAAATACATCATAAGTTTGTCACCAAAAACGTTGTAAATATAAATAACAAACTTTGGGTATTAGATATGTAAATACATAAGAATTGTGGGGTATGCATGTAAATTTCCCTTTTATTTATTTAATTAGTTATTTATTGATGTGAAAAACAAATTAATCTATTTTCAAAAAACACTCAAAATATTTAAAAGTTGATTTCCAAAAACACAAAACATGTTATAACATATCATATGTTTTATTTTAAATAAAAATATTAAACAAAAAAACAAAATAAAGACAAAAAATCAAAAATCAAAAATCAAAATCAAAAGTTTTATTCATTTCACGCTTAAACTTACAAAGCAAAGCATCAACCCACCATGCCACTACATTGTATGAAAATTGTAAGAGATGGTAAAGATGATAAATGCATAACTTTATTAGCAATGTATATTTTTAATTCTTATGTATTTACATATATAACACCAAAACTTCAATTAGACTAGTCTATAGGATCAAACCGGCGCATAAAAGATACCGGCTGCATAGAAGATACCGGCCGTATAGAAGATACCAGTCAATTCTTATGTATTTACATATATAACACCAAAACTTCAATTAGACTAGTCAATAGGATCAAACCGGCCGCATAGAAGATACCAGTCAATTCTTATGTATTTACATATATAACACCAAAACTTCAATTTTTACAAATATGCTAGTTGTATTTCACAATCTAAAGGTTAAATAGAAATGCTAAGAAGCTGTATAACTGTAAAAGAATTTCAGGTGTTATATATGTAAATACATAGGCATTATGTGGCGTGTATGCAAATGTCCCAAAGAAAAATAGTCAAATGAAAACTCAAAACCCAATAAACGCAGTTAATAACTCATCCATAATAACAGACTGCAAACCTCAATTTTATAACCATTCTCATTCTCAACATTAAACTAAAATTTGTACAGATTATGAACCTCAAACGGTAGAGACTGCTTAGAAATAATTGCATGTAAGTGAGCCCAACAGAACAATTATTAACAGATGAAAGCAATCACAACCTCCATAACACGATAACAATCATAAAGTTTCATTAAAGATAAACAAAGAGGTAAAAACAACTAATTAGAGGTAATTAATCTTGTTTTTCATGCTTTAACAAGGCAGCAAGCAAGAAACTTTCAGCCTCTGCACCTCCATTCAATTCATCTATCATATCGGTCTTTAATTCAGCTTCAATTCCTATCATATACAGCTATAATCAGCAAAATACAAAATAAACACAGAAGCACCAACCATACTCCACCACTAATGCAAGGAAGTGAAACCACTTCAAGAGGTAAGGTGCAGTATGCATCTACTGGTATACCAACACTCTTACCTAAATTTCATTTGATAGAGTACACAATTATATCAATGAGTACTTCCAATGAAGAACATAAACAATTAGAGTCATGTAAGTCCAGCTTCTGCACCATATTACTAAAGCAATGAAGAACAAAAAAAATTGGCAAATATGCCTTGAAAATTCATCCCAACTACAAGAAACAAAAGCATTTTGTACCTACCAACCATTCTCCATCATTTAAGATTGAAGATGGTATATATAGTTTAAAAATTTCAAAGCAACACTTCGTATAAGCTCAAATTTAAGACCACCATATCCTACCAAACTTCAGAAGGATTAAAATAATATCAATGCATCATTTCTTTCAAGAAAGATGAAGGGAGAGAGGGAGAGAGGGGGGAATGAAAGAAGTAGATTTCTCATATCCACATATTTGGAATATAAAAAACTGACCAATCCAACCAACAACTCTCAATCAGTGATAGTGGCAATAGCAGTTGCCCAAAACAAATGCACAGGCTATCTAAGCTAGTCCATTGCCATTGTATGAGAATAACATGCATCATTGTACCAGCATTATTGTATGAGAATAGTATGCAAACACGGACACATACACCTATGTACTTATATAACACCTCATTATTTTACGTTTCTAGCACCTGAACTTCAACTTTGAAGTTCATGCACCATGGGACAACTAAATTCTTAATATTTTGGAGACTACATGTAAAACAAAAAAGAGATTGTAAAGTTTGCTCGACAGGTTAAGGACTTACAGAACTTGGTTTGCCACTAATTTGTAATGGAAACAAACTTGTAGACAAAACTGTATCTGCAATGGTAGTAATGATCCAATTTGAGCACACAAGAAGTCAAATCAAAGTATTATCTGGATTGCAACCCTGGAGATATACACAAGCATTGATAAACAGTATAACCAATTTGAGCCACTAATTTGAGCACACATGAATTCTAACTTTATCTGCATTGCTTCAATTGTACAAGGACCAAACAACAGGCATTGCTTCAATTGTAATCAATTTAAAAATGGAAGGAGACCATCATAGCTCAAAACCAATCATAGAAATCTATTGGTACACTCACAATGCTCCACAAAGGGTCTTCACAAGAAGCAATTTCACTACTTTATTGGCAAGATTGCTGTGGAAAATATTCTCAAAGCAACTTGCAGAGTACTAAGAAATCCCTAAAGCATCAGTATAAGCAAGCATCCCCAAAGCAAACAAGCATCTATGATTTTCATCAATGCTCAACAAAGCAAGGGAGCATCTACGATTTTCAACAATGCCCATGAACTCCTACTTCTCCAACAAGTTAACATTAACTAAAGTGATGAAGCCAACTACCTTAAAACATACCAACTCCCAAACTTTGCACTGTCAAGAGATGCATTTTGGCTCAACATGCAGTCATGTTTATTTTTCTTGTACAGCACTGTAATTAAACAACGAATATAAACTTGACAAGCTCAAATCAGCTGCTCAAGCTATAAGAAAACTTCACCGAGACTTTAAACTCACTAATCCTAAACAACAGTAAGTGATTGTAATATACTGTAAAGCAGAAATTTTGTCCACTTTGAGAGGATTTCGCAACACCTGCACAAACCAAAAACTGAAAAAATCCTTCAACCGTGTAGCAGCACATGTACTATGGACCACTCAGCACAATAGCGATGAACCCAACATCAAAGGACCACTCAGCACAAATATCATGAACCAAAAAAAGCTGGCTCTCCTGGAATAAGCTCTGTAAATCTAAGAAATCTGGGGGGTGTTGACCTCATTTTTGAGGTCTTTCTTTCCCCTCTCCTTGGAGCCTAGGATCTAGCCTTAGGATTTTCCTATTTTGGACTCTCTTAGAGGACTAGACTGAGACCCACCATATTTAGAAAATCAAGTCATCTCCTCGCTCCTTGAAGTTTCATATGGACGGTTCTAAATCCTCGACATCTAGTTGAGTCGATTAAAGCCGATATATTGAAGCTCCTATTGAGTTTCTATAGGGATTTGAAAGCCATAGGCGGACCCCACTGCGTGCGACGTTTGACTTTTTGCCACGAGCAATATGTTTAACTATGGTTGTCGTTTAGGCGAGGACCGGTCATCAATTTGCCTGTTAGATGGCTCTAGTCGGGTCAAAATAATTTTATTGTGCCACGTGCCTCAAATTTGATTTAAATTGGCTCGATCGTCGATGCACTTGTCCGGATGACGAAACGGACTGCGCCGATGCGTCCAGAGCGTCGATTTTAGTCGGGAAGGACATACAACTCGATAGGGTTCCGGATTGGATCGAATTGTGCGTAAATCGATGAATTTGCGTAAAAAAGAATTTTAAATAATATTAAATAAATATAACAGAATTTCTTAAATATAAAAAAAAACTCATGCACATTTATTACTCCCCACTCACACGCACGTTGGCTTTCCCTTCCCGTGCCCTAACCGAACCTTGACCTTCTCCTCTTCGGCGATGGCCTTGGTTCACGAATGTTCCTGCCAGTTCTCCGGTCATCTCTTTCTTCTCAGACCACAACAAACATTCGTTTCCGGTTTTAACTTCCGGTCGCATTTTTGTGACAAATTTTCCCGCCCAAACGAGTCAGGTAACCTCCCTATGCTCGATTTTGACTGTTGCTTCTTGGTGAGATGGACTTCTTTACCTCTCTGATTCTCATCGACAGTGAGCACATACCCTTCGTCTGTGCCTATAAATACTCCTTTACGGGGAGGATTTGTGGTTGGAATTTTGGTTCGTGCGCTAGGAAATTCTCCTCACTCCTTGAAGTTTCATATGGACGGTTTCAAATTCTCGACATCCGGTTGAGTCGATTAAAAGCCGACGTATTGAAACTCTTGCTGAGTTCTTATAGGGATTTGAGAGTCATAGGCGGACCCCACTGTGTGCGACATTTGATTTTTTACCACGAGCAATATATTTGACTATGGTTCTCGCTTAGGCGAAGACCGGTCATTAATTTGCTCGTTAAATGGCTCCGGTCGGGTCAAAATAATTTTATTGTGCCACGTGTCGCAAATTGAATTTAAATTGACTCGATTGTAGGCGAACTTGTCCAGACGACCCCGAATGAGGAAACGGACTGTGCCGCTGCGTTCGGAATGTCGATTTTAGCCAGTTAGGACATATATATTGATATGGTTCCGAGCTGAATCGGATTGCGGGCAAATTAAAGAATTTAAGTAAGTAAATGATATTAAATTAAATTTAAAAAAAAACTAAAATTCCTTTATAAAAAAAACTCATGCATTCCTCCCCTGACTCACGCATTCCTCCCCTAATTCCTCCCCTAACTCACGCATTCCTCCCCTAACTCACACACTTTGAGAGGAAGCCCTAGCCGAAACTCTTCATCATCGGTAAGGCTCTCCAAACTTCTTCCTTCTCCTTCGAGACCGAGCTCTAGATGGGCTTCTTTACCTCTCCGATTCTCACCGACGGTGAGCACATACCCTTCGTCTGTGCCTATATATACCCCTTTACGGGTAGGATTTGTGGAAGGAATTTTGGTTCATGAGCTAGGGGTTCGGGCTGGTGCTCCTTTCTTGCGATTTAAAAAAATTTTGCTCCTAAGGTGGCGTTTGGGGTGGCTTAATGAGTGCGGTGGCGTTTTGATACCGTCGCGGCACTGTTTGAAAATAACGTTCGGGCGCGACGTTTTGATACCGTGCATACCGCGCTTCGTGTATTCTTCCCTTCGATCGGAAGCGCCGGATAGCTGCTTATCTCGCGTTTAGGAGGCTTTTTTTTCCACGGTGCCCTTCTATACCCTCTCCGCCTGCTCTTCCCCGCTCCACCCGAACCCTCCTCGTCGAGCAGCTTCCTGTCGAGCAGCTTCGCAGATCGTGTAGATCGTGTAGATCGTTGGCTCCTTCCGCGAGTTTTCGTACCGTCTGCTCTTCCCGACAGCTCTATCACTCCCTGTCGAGCACCATCCCCGATCCCCTCTCGTTCGACTAGATCGGCTGGTTCCGCGAGTTCTCGGCTCTCACTACTCCTTATCCGAGCGGTTTAGGTACGTTTCCCGATGAGAGGTAGATCTCAAATCCATTCCTTCTCCATCCCCGATCCCCTCTCGCTTCGTGTAGATCGTTGCTTTTTTGCTCGCTATCGATGAGAGGCTAGATCGGTTGCTTCTATCTGGTTTCTGTTTCGCTTCTATCTGGTTTCCATTTTTGTAATGTAGATCTGTTGCTTCTATCTGGTTTCCGTTGGATGTTGATGGCTCATTTGTGTATTTTTTTACTTTGTGTTCTTTTATCTTTGTGTTCTTTTATCTTTGATAGCTGCATTCCTAAGAAATTTCTGGCCATGTACCTAAGAAATTTGAAATTTATCTTGTGCACATTTTATCATTACAAAAATTATCTAGGATATGTTTTTTATTGCTTCTCCATTTATATTAAGTGTTTGTTTAACTAGGTCCTACCTTGTTGCTAAAGAGCCATGAATTCATCAGGCATGACCTTCCTCTAATTAGGATTTTTCGGTGCTCGAGTATAATCTATGGTTATGGTGGGAGTTGTAGTTGGAGTGTGAGGTTGAGAATATATTTAGGTTTCAGGCTTCAGGTTTTTGATTGAGTGGCCATTGAAGGAGTAGGTTGGGATGGAGGTGGATTAGTGGAGAGGATAAGATGTGGAGTTGTAGGTTGATCTATGGTAGTTGTTGGATTGGTATTGTCGTTTGATGTGGTTGGGGTAGTGTTGGTAGAGGAATTAGGTTGGGTTGATTTTTTGGTTATTGAGGGTATTAGTAGTATTGGAGGATTGTGGAAGGGGATGTGGTGTGTATTGGTCCTTTAGAGTTTCTTGGGTTGTTGGAGACATATGGGAAATAACTTTCATTGAAGACCACATGTCTTGATATTATTAATTTGTTGGTGATGTCTTAACAATAGTAAACCTTATGTTATGCGGAGAAGCATAGAAATACATAATGAAGGTCTTTTGGAGTGAGATTGTTGGGGGTTGTTGCAGTTTGCCATGAGAAGAATGTGCAACCAAATATCGTGAAGTGATTGTTTGTTGATTTGGATTTGTACAACATGAAATTGTTAATGATTTTGGTTGGTAGTTTGTTGATGATGTAAACAACAGTGTAGAGTGCTTATATCTAAATGGAATATGGGACTTGAGCTACTGTGAGTAGGGGTGTAAACGAGTCGAACATGAGCGAGCCCAGGCTCATCTCCTGTTCGACTCGTTAAAAAATATCACTGTTCGTGTTCGACTCGTTTATATTTCAACAACAACAACAAAAAAACCTTTATCCCACTAAGTGAGGTCAACTACATGAATTCTTTTTCTCTGCTGCGTCCTAAATGAATCGGCTCGTGTATATATAAAAAAAACATTGTGTTCGTGTTCAGCTCGTTTGCTTAACGAGCTGAACACGAGCTGTTCGTGAATAAAAAGTCGTTTTGACAATCTTAAGTCATATCTTTGAGCATAAAATCCATTAACTTAGATATTATATAACATAAAGCATACATCTAGATCTAATCTTTGCTGAAATACTAACGAGGTATTATAAATCTCAACAAGGTCCAATGTATTCGTCATACAATGAACTATAATAAGGAACTTCAATTTGCCATGTTTACCTAGAATGTTTAGGTCATCTCATTGCCTCAACAAACCTATAAAAAAACCAATCCTGCTAGTCAAGTTAATAATAAAAATATTTAGAATAAAAAATCCAATCTTTAAAAGAAGAAATATAAGTGCATGCAGCTATCAAAACTATGGATTGTCATTGTCCTCATTGTTGATGTATATTTGTTTTGGTGGAAGCTTTTTGAGTCTACATTGGTTGATTTAAGTTCTTTGACCTCTTGTTAAACATGTAGATTTCCAATTACAACTTATATCCCCCTAAATTTAATCAATACTATAATGGAATTAGACAAATGTGATAGTTGAATTAGTTAACATTTTGATAGTCAGAGAAGTATTTTGATATTTAGCTTTCTTTTACTGAATTAATAAGATACTGATATGAGTGTTTAAATGTAGACAATAACATATAGTAGTAAAGATTAATATAGTAATGGATGAGGACAATTCCTTTGGTATTTTAACTCCAACTCATACTGTTTTTCTATATGTTTTTAGCTGAATCTGGTTTCCATATTTGTGGCAGTAAGTGAATGATTGTTCTTTCTGCAACTTTGTTTTATTGTGAACAGGATCAAACTGATTTTTTGGTATTTAGGTTAGTATTGCAAAATTGGTACTACTTTAGAATTCATGTATTGGATGTTATGTATGCAAAATAGAATTCATGTTTTTATGCTGCATTGTTTTATTAGCAATGGTTAGGACAAATGAAGCCGGTACCTCAGCAATATGGGATAAGGAGACTACGAACATTTTCTGCAACATCTGCATCGGTGAAATTGAAGCCGGTAATAGGCCTAACACCCATTTTAGTAAGGAAGGTTGGCTAAACATTGCTCAAAAGTTCAAAGACCAAACAGGAAGAGATTATGAAAAAGTGCAGTTCAAAAATAAATGGGATCAGTTGAAGAAAGAGTGGAATTTGTGGAAGGGGCTGAAGCTTGGATATACGGGGCTGGGCTGGGACCCCATTAAACGGACAATCAGTGCTTCAGATGCTTGGTGGGCTGAGAAAATTGCGGTATGATTTTATTATTCGCAAAATTTTTCTTCCATTCCTCATTTATTATAATTTTTTTTTATTTAAGCTACTATGTCCATAAACCCCAATTTCAACGTTCTGTTACGATGTAAAGCCGACATTGAAAAAATTCAAACATAGCGAGATTGAACCGGATTTGGAAGAAAAACTGGACATAATGTTTAGAGATGTGGTGGCAACGGGACGAGTATGCGATCGGCCTAGTGAGACGGAGGTTTCATCGGAATTCCGAATAATTCTTCACCGGATCCACCGTATGTTGACGATGAAATACACGAGTGTCGACCAGTAGGAGATGGGTGAGTCAAGCTCACGAGTCGAAGAGGCCTGAGCATGGGAGAAATAAGAAAGAAAAGGACAGTGTTCTATTGGAAAAGCTCGATCGTCTCATTGATGCTTTTGGAGCACCACCTCCAGCTCCAGCTCCTGACTCTGTTATCTTAGAAAGTATTCAGATTTTGTCTTCTATCCCTGAAGTGGTTGCGGACAGACAGTTCTATGCAATGTCTATGAAAAAACTGGAGGATCCAACGCGCAGACAAATATTCATGGCGATGGAACCAGATATGCGCGTCGAATACCTGCGTGTTATTATGGATGACTGAGCTTATTTATGTTTTTATTGTCTTCTGTATTGCACTCTTTTATTTTGTGTGCGCAGTTGTTATTTAGACTTATGTTTTATTGTTAATTGTATTTCTTCACGACTAAACTCAAACGCTATCTGTGTAACATTTTACGCATGTGCTCGTTATATTTTAATTGTGCCGTGTTTGATCTATCTAATATCTTCCTTGTTCTAGCATGAATACGCAAGACGAACGTCGTAAGAGAATGGCATTAGCTGCAGCTATTGTCATAATATTGCTGGAGTATTATCGATCAAGCAGCCTGCGTTTACCCTGTATGACCTCCACCTATGTCGGGGACAAATGGGTGGGTGAGATGCTTACGGGACATCCAATTCGTTTCAGGAACATATTTAGAATGTCTGTCCCAATATTTTTAGATCTACTTCACGAGTTATCTCTAAACCATGGACTTCTAGGTTCTTCGAGAACATCAAGAAGAGAGGTTCTAGCCATAACTCTATATATACTGTCGACGAATGAATCGATTAGAGCTCGCCATGGAGAGGTTTCAACATTCATCCGAGACTATCACCGTTATTTCTCCAAAGGCATACAAGCACTTGTTAGTCTAGCTACTAAAATCGTCGAGCCGGAGGATCCATCCTTTGCTCGTACCCCAGTTCAAATTTTAAATGATCCCCGTTACATGCCTTATTTCAAGGTAATTATTATTTTCTTTACGTACATAAAAGAAAAAATATCTTCTAACATATGCAGAACAGAATTGCATAGGTGCAATTGATGGTACTCACGTACATGCTCGAGTAGCCAGTAAGGATAAGGTGGCTTTCATTGGTCGAAGCGGTTCACCAACTCAAAATGTCATGGCGGTATGTGACTTCAACATGTGTTTCACGTATGTTATGGCGGGCCAGGAAGGGAGTGCACATGACAGTCGGATCTTCTCTTACGCTACTACGAATAGATCGATGGGTTTTCCTCATCCGCCTCCAGGTAAGATATGATTTTTAATAGTCCTACTTATACGTGCCTATTGTGCATAACAATGACTATCATAACAGGGAAATACTATTTGGTTGATGCTGGGTACCCAATGCAGAGAGGGTATTTAAAGCCATACCCAGCTACGAAATACCACATCCCGGATTTTGAGCGCTGCAGTGGCGTCGCCCGGGGCAGAAAAGAAATGTTTAACAAGCGGCATTCTTCTTTGCGCGGTGTGATTGAAAGAACATTCGGCGTTTGGAAGAAGAAATGGGTCATATTGCGCGATATGCCGCCGTACCCATATCAAAAGCAGGCACACATCGTGATTGCTACGATGGCGCTCCACAATTTCATTAGACGGCATTCATCCCGTCACGATACAGACTTCAACATAGCTGACGCTGACGAGAGTAATATTCTCCCTACTGAGTACGATTCTCATCTTGGAGATTCAATGCCGAAGAAGTCATGCAGCTCGAAGAAATTGTAACACAGGATGGGGAAGGTGCATCGGAGATGATTGCTTTGAGGGAGGGTATCACAGATGAGATATGCGAATCCTGAACTGATTTCACTATCGGACATGGAGCAAGCAGATTCAACTTTGGAAGTTTTTTTTATTTTGTTTGTTAGAGCCAAATTTAAGAACTTTGGTAAACATGAGGATAGTACTTTTTTCATGCCTATATTAGTATTGTTATTCAAGGATGATCCGAATCAATTGTTCTAGAATTGACAACTTCTTTTCCATGATTGGATCTGGATGTATCATGAGCTTGTTTCCTTCTTTCAGTCTTGTTGCCTTGAATTTCTATGCTTTAAGTTTTGTTGAAGTAGAATTGAGAGAATTTGGAAATTACCTTTGTTTTGTTGAGTAGTTGTTCTTTATGCTTTCTTTTGGCCAATAGATCCATGATTATCTGTTACACTTTTATATCTAATGTGCTTTTCATTTAGGTGGGAATTCTTCATAAGCTATTCTTTTTATATATGCTGAAATAATTTGGAATAAAATATCAGTGGGTAGTCTGTCTTAGCTAACTCACGGCATTATATGGAAAAGTTACAATGTTTTTTATTTATTTGTTTTAGTTATACATGTGGGGAATGGTATAAATACTATTTCAACACACTTTAATTAGAAGTAATGTGAAAATTGAATCTCACCTGGAATCCTCACCATCACTCAATGCCTGGTTTCCATCAAGATAGGCAGCTATAAGGTTCAAATTTGTTGTAAAATTCACCCTGTGGATATTGCACATATTTTTGTAAGACTTATTTGGTTGTATGCTATGGATGTTATTCACTGTGACAAAGCAAATACTAATATTTTCAAGCATATTAAAATGAATAAAAACTCTTAATAGTAAAATCTGTAGAAAATACATCATCCATAGCACCCACAAGATATCGTCTGATCTACAGCTTATGCTCATTTCGATGATTGGTTCCCAACTTTAATTTATTGCCAAAGAAAACCCTGCTATTTGGTATAATACTAATATTTTTGTTTTTCGATTTATCATTTATTTTGTATTCTTTCTCAAATCCTAAATTAAAGACAAAACCCTGATTTTACATCCTATGTTCACTCCGACGGAGGTTCCAAACATCAGTTGTTTGTCATAGGAAACACTATTTGGGATAATACTATCATTTCTAATTTTGATTCAATCTCCTTTTTTTGTCTTCTTTTGAACTCCTAAAATAAAGAACGTGGGATTTGGGAGTTTAAGAAAGATTTTTTTTTTTAATACAAACAACACTTAGCTTTTGTATGTAAAGAAAGTCACCCAATATTCATATGAGATTCACATGTTTGCTATAATCTCATCTCTCCTTTCTATAAACATACCACCTAATTTTTATGTATTTACATATCTAATTAACACCTGCAGTTTTATTTCTACATATAGCCACTTTACCTATACATGTAAGTTGTATTTCACATTTTAAAAGTTAAAATACTGATATTCATAATGTGATATGAAAGATTTGTTTCATATCTAAGTGTTAGATATGTAAATACATTAGAATTGAGTGGCATGTATGTAAACTTTAACTGTTTGAGAACTATCCGGATTAAAATAAAATTACGTACAATTTTTTTCTTTGCAGCCAATGGAAGAGCTTAATATGTGCTTCTTCCAAATGATTGTCTTTGTTTTAGTAATTGCGCCAATTGTTAAATTTTAGAACGACAATAAGTTTCCAATTACGACATTTTCCTGTTAACAAAGTATTTAAAATTCGTCAATCTTGTACCTATTAAAAGAATATATAGGGATTCCAAAAGTTCTTTAAGTTCATAATTGCAGCAAAACAAGTTAAAATAACTCTAGAAAATTATAAATGTTTCTAAAAAGGCTCATCTTGGTATTTCTGATGCTGCTTTAGGGCCTTTCTATCGTCATTTAGGGATTAGACTCAGGAATGTTCTTTCAAGAATGAAAAAGACTTGCTCTTTTTGAGGGGTGCAACCTACCAATTTTCTTGTGGGATCTGGCATCAAATATTTTTTTGTTTGCAGAAATGCTTTGCATAATCATCATGAAACTAACATTGTCCACGAACTCTGTCTGGCTGCATTGGCATATTAACACTAATAACACTATTCATGTTAACTTGGTAAGTTTCGATCTTTTAGTACTGTAGTTCTATTAGAGCTGGGCAAGGTAGTTTTATTTAGCTTGAGCTGTCTCGTCATAATTTTAATTTCGGTTCAAGGTTCTGTAGCATATACTTCGCTAACCTTCATTTCTACTTGTAGTCTCGTGTTATTAGTGTTTTGTTCTCTTTTTGTACTTTCACTGGCTGAGCCCCAATCAGCCATGCAATTTAATAAGTTCATTTTTAAATAAATAGCGGTATTTTACTGCTTGCATGGTGACTTGTTAAGATGTCAAGCTAAATGTATCTTCGAAGTTAATGCTAATTCTCATATTTCTGTATGTCTGCCATGCTTGAGATCGATTGGACACCGCATTCTTCATCATGTTGCCTTCTTGAAGAAACGGTACAAAGGTTTCCAGTGTTTAGAATGTGCTGTTTATTAGTTGTGAAATAAGCTCCAATGCTAAAATATCCTTCCGTGTTCTCTCACTGTAAGTAAAGGTCTCCTTTTCCTGTTAGGAAAAAAAAAAACAAAAGCTTATATTTAGTACTATTTGAATCAGGAGATCCTAATCCCTTTACATGATCTACATTCAAAGTGTTACTCTATTTTCAACCTGATATTAAGCATATGTTTGCATCATCATTTGAACAATATGTAGGCCATTTTAGTTGGACCGGTAAAAGTATATCCTGAATGAAAAAATTATCACCCAATTCTTAATGTATTTACATATCAACAACATATACATACATATCACCCAATTCTTATTGTATTTACATAACTAACACCTTGAGTTTCATTTTTTTTCATTGAGTTTCATTTTTTTCAATTTTGTTTGTGGAAGTTGAGATGGTCGGAAGCTCGTGCAGATGGTAGTATAAGCAAAACTTTGAAAATTTTTGAAAAACTTTGTATGTAAAATATAAGCAAAACTTTGAAAATTTTTGTATGTAAAATATGCAGTGTTTATTAATGTTGCAAAACTATTTTAAAGTTTGATCCTTTCAATTTCATGATATGAGATTTAGTAAATTGATATGAAATAGTTTGGTGTTTCATTTATGCACATCTAATCATTATATATGTTTTTAATAATGATCATATTTCAATCTCGACAAATACATAATAATTGTCTGTTATATATGTAAATGCCTTATTTAATTTTCTTACACTGGTCTTAAATATTTGCGGGACGATGAGCTACTGGTCGCAAGTAAAGTCCGAGCGAGTACTATGTCGTTGCGTGCTCGCCGAGCATAATACTAATGTCACGTCGTAACATAGCATACGATCGACAGGTTCTACGGATGTCCTCGGTGGGGACAAGGATTAGAAGATTGCAAGTTCTTCAGGTGGTTTGACAATACGTCTGTAACTACATTATCCTGACCGAACACCGTTGCTCGGGGATCCATGGTATCACAAGTTCAAGACATTGCTTCTAGTTCGATCGCTTCCCACTACGTACAAGTTTACTCACGGATCTGTTGTGTCGGAACCAAATAACAACCATCGTGACATCGTCGTTACATCATAAAATGAATGTTGTCATTTTTCTCATTGTAATGTTAACCTGCTACTTCTTCTTTTTATTTAGGTTTAGTGATACTCACTATTAGGTGTGGTCTTTATGTAAATGTATTGCTGTCTTTTGAAAACCTTTTATTAATATGTTTGATCTGGTTTTAAAATGAAAAATGTTTGAGTGGTGTATATGTGAATAATTCTTAAGCGTTACTAATGCTTATCATTTTCGACTTGTTCGAATATTTATTAGTAAGAAAATGGCTCATAGATCCAATGTGTCATGTGAATTAAAGCTTCATATTTGGCGCAAATCAAATATTTTTATTCATTTTAAAGCTTGTGCTCGACTTATATTTAATTTGAATGATTTACAAAATTATAAATTTGAATATTTTTTTGAATAAAGTAAAAAAATTAATATAAAGTATTTATAATAATATATATTTCAAGGAATAAGAATTAATGATTGTGATCGAAATTTAAAGCGAGCTTAAGAACTAATGGCATAGCAGTAAATCAAATTTGATGGTAGATTAGAAGCATATTGTACATTTCAAAGTGATTAGTTAGTGAAGTGAGGTAAACAATGCTTTACATAGGAATTGCATCGTATATAACTAAATATTTAAATGAAAATTTTTTTATTTAAAAAAATTTGTCGTTAAACTTTAATTAAGATTTTATAGTTAATAAGTTTTTATTAAAGAAAAAAGTTGCACAAATTGTTATTTTTCTACAAACAACTGCATATAAATAGCTTTCAAACCGTGAAACCAAACAATTAAACAACTTATTCATTTCGAGGGCATAAGAGTCATTTATCCATAAACAATTGCTAATCACTGTTTTCAAAACGCTCAAACTAAACAGACAGACGAACTATTCGAATCGATACAGCTTATCGACTGACTTTATATGAATAAGCTGTACTATTCGAATAGCGAACTTATCTGAATAAGCTGACTACCATTCAGCTGCCCCAAACAGACCCTTATAAGTTTGCTTTTACAACTTCTGGAAGTAAGAATTTCCTTTTCTCCTTTATTTTCTCAATTGCATAATAAAATATTTGGTCTCACCATAGTTTTCACTATTAATCTTAATCTACTAACAAAACTTATCTTCATTAATATTTGCTTCATTTCTCATGGATGATAAAAGGATTTTTTTTTGGCTTGAACTTTTTTTCCTTTCTAAAATTCAGTCTGGTGGTTTCTCACTTCTCTCGTTCTTGGAGTTATATTTTTCATGCTTTGCTTCAAATTTATCTGCGGAGGTTGCAGCCACAGCAATCTCTGCGGCTGCTGCAGCCACAATCGTTTCTTCTTTGGCGCCTATCTCTGGTGCAGCTCAATGTGTGTCTGCAATTGCTCGTAAATAGCATGTCTGTTTGTTTGGCTCGAGCAAATTTGTCCGAATTAGCGCTTGGTCGGCTCCTTTTAACTATTTCACGAGCTCAAAAGCAAGATTAACCAAAATGCTGATTTACTTTTTTTTCCAAGCCTAGTGTTGCATATATAATAAACTTAAATAGAGTTTAATATATTAATCTATCATTATCATAACCAACCTTTTCTTAAACTGCATCTGCCATCTTCCACAAATTTTTTCAGTTTTTCATTTTGGCCCCAATTTTTATGTTTTTACATATCGAACACCATAAATAACACTCAAATATTTTGTATTTATATATCTCATACCTAAATTTTGTCTTTAGATTTATACAAATCAAGTCTTTGAAAATATCAAATATATCAATATTTTAGTCTTTACATGTTCTTTATTTATTTTTTAATTAATTCAAATACAAATGAGCTGAACATAATTAAATAAAAATTTATCAGTATCCGGCTCTTCTATAAATATTTGAACACACAAAATATATCATCAACTAAACGAACCGATTCAGAGCGGCGTGAGTTATTTCCTGTTGTCCGGCTACTACAAATCTCTTTCAAGCTAAATTATTTTTGAAAGATTTACATATATATATATATATACAATTCAATTTCTATTTATTTACATATATAATATATAAACTTCAGTTTTTACTACATACCCCACCTTCTAATTTATGTTTGAAAATAAGTTTCACTTTTAGAAAGTTAAAACCGTAGTATTTTTCATTTGATATAAAAGATTTGGGTGGCATACATGCAAAAAAAATAGAACTTAATTGTTAGATATGTAAACTCATAAAAAACGAGTGCGCTTATGTTGACAATTAACTGATAGATATTCAATTTAATAATCAAAATGTTAGAAGAAGTCATTTCCATGTTTCTCTAGGCAATTACAATGCAAAATCCATTAATTTTCAAAATTATTCTGAATACGAACAAAATCAAGTGTTATAAAATTTTGATTTTCAAAGGGTCGATCAGCGTTCTCCGGCCGTTCATCAATCTTTATATATATATATATATATATATATATATATATATATATATATATATATATATATATATATATATTAAACTTATTAATTTATTTTTATTTTTATGAGATTAGATCATTATTTTTAATGTTTATTTAAGTAATTAGTCGTAGATTTTAAATATTTAAAAAAAAATTCTTCTTATTAGCAATATATTATAATCACTATTTTTTTACAATATATTATAACATATAAATTAACAATATTATAATCCTTCTTAACTTAATTTATTAATTTAGTATTATAAATTTTTTTTAAAACATTTAATTTAGTTATTAAATTATAAATTTAATTTAAGATGACAGCACCTATGATTTAAGTGAAGCTGGATTTACTTAATCCAATCAATCAGGATTCTTAGGATTTAACACTTCAGCATGTGATCTCCTTGAACACAGCCCACAACCATATTTAGTGACAAGGAATCTTTGAATTTAGGACGACAAAAGAATTTGGAGGAGCTTACAATATAGTTGGTGGATCTACATGTTAAATCCAGGTACAAATCCATCTTAAAATAAGCTGCCAAACACGGCCTAACAATGAAAATTCATAAATCCACGAAACACACATATATTTGTGTCTATGATTTCATAAATTGAATAAATAATCTTATTAATAGGCACTACTAACAAAGTAAAAAGCTTAACCTTCATCAGCATGATTCCACCTCGCTTAAGTTTTCTTGAAAGAAAAACTTATTAAAAAAAAAGCCTGGAAAAAATAGAAACTAAAATCTAGAATTTATTGAAACTAAAATTTTAAACTAAAATCTACTTTCCTAATCAATCAATCAAAATCAAATCTTTCAATGGTCAGTTTGATTTTTTTCTTTGAAGCGTCCCCTGATAATGACACCTGCTCTGTCGGATCTTTCTTCAGGGCACGCAGTTTCTTGTCCACGGAAGCTCGCTCTTCCTAGAGCCACAGCCGCAACCATAGCAATCCGCTCCTCTGTTGGAGCCACAGCGATCAGCTCCTCTGCTGGAGCCACAGCCGCAACCATAACAATCCGCTCCTCTTCAAATGTCTTCGCGGAAGCTCGCTCCTCTGCTGAAGCCAGAGCCATTTCTTCTTCCGCGCGTGCAGCCTTCTTCGATGCCCTCCTACGATAGATGAGCGAATGGATGGATTGGTTTGGATATATATGGGAAGGGGCGGGGTGAATCACGCTGAATCATGGCGCCATTTGTCCTCTTCGTCTGGTTTATCTCGTTTCTCTTGGCTTGGTTTGTTTACAGACAAGAGACATATATATATATAGGCTTAATAATGAAAGAAATAAAAACATAATAAAATAACTAAAAAATAAAAATAAAACAAAATATAACCAAGGAATAAGATCAAATAATACATAATAATGACGCATGAATAACTGTTATAATCTAATAATATATAGTTTCTAGACAAGTTAAATTACTCCACATGCACACATACAGATGACATATAAATAATGACCATTCACATGTGCATAATGGATGTTTATGCATGCATATTTTATATTTCATTCAAGTAAAACATGCTTACACACATGCATGGACTTTAAAATAACGGGGTTTACATACATACCACACAATTTTTATGTATTTACATTTCTAACATCTAAACTTTAATTTTTTCGTACATAACATCTAAACTTTAATATAACATAAAAAATACTACTATTTATTCTTCTCAAGTCAATCACATCTTTTTTTATGCATATATTTTCATGCGATTATGACGCTAAATTTTTTATAAGTAATTGTCAAAGTTTAGTTGTTAAATATATAAATATATAAATATATAAATACTGTGTTGTATGCGAGTTTCCCTGAATAAAGAGTAAATTAAAAGGGAAGAGGGGGTGCCAGATATTGTGTTTTCACCATGATATAATAGAAATTGCAATCAATTTAAATATATAAAATGGCTGCGGCTGTGGCTGTGGCTCCAGCAGAGGAGCGGATTGCTATGGCTACGGCTGTGGCTCTAGCAGAGGAGCGAGCTTCCGCGGACAAGAAACTGCGTGCCCGGAAGAAAGCTCTGGCGGAGCGGGTGTCATTATCAGGGGACGCTTTGAAGAAAAAAATTAAACTGATCATTGAAAGATTTGATTTTGATTGATTGATTAGGAAAGTAGATTTTAGTTTAAAATTTTAGTTTCAATAAATTCTAGATTTTAGTTTCTATTTTTTCCTGGCTTTTTTTTTTAATAAGTTTCTCTTTCAAGAAAACTTAAGAGAGGTGGAATCATACTGATGAAGGTTAAGCTTTTTACTTTGTTTAGTAGTGCCTATTAATAAGATTTTTATTCAATTTATGAAATCATAGACACAAATATATGTGAGTTTCATGGATTTATGAATATTCATTGTTAGGCTGTGTTTGGCAGCTTATTTTAAGATGGATTTGTACCTGGATTTAACATGTAGATCCACCAAATATATTGTAAGCTCCTCCAAATTCTTTTGTCGTCCTAAATTCAAAGATTCCTAGTCACTAAATCTGGTCGTGGGCTGTGTTCAAGGGGATCACATGCTGAAGTGTTAAATCCTAAGAATCCCGATTGATTGGATTAAGTAAATCCAGCTTCACTTAAATCATAGGTGCCGTCATCTTAAATTAAATTTATAATTTAATAACTAAATTAAATGTTTTAAAAAAAATTTATAATACTAAATTAATAAATTAAGTTAAGAAGGATTATAATATTGTTAATTTATATGTTATAATATATTGTAAAAAAATAGTGATTATAATATATTGCTAATAAGAAGAATTTTTTTTTAAATATTTAAAATCTACGACTAATTACTTAAATAAACATTAAAAATAATGATCTAATCTCATAAAAATAAAAATAAATTAATAAGTTTAATATATATATATATATATATATATATATATATATATATATATTAAAGATTGATGAACGGCCGGAGAACGCCGATCGACCCTTTGAAAATCAAAATTTTATAACACTTGATTTTGTTCGTATTCAGAATAATTTTGAAAATTAATGAATTTTGCATTGTAATTGCCTAGAGAAACATGGAAATGACTTCTTCTAACATTTTGATTATTAAATTGAATATCTATCAGTTAATTGTCAACATAAGCGCACTCGTTTTTTATGAGTTTACATATCTAACAATTAAGTTCTATTTTTTTTGCATGTATACCACCCAAATCTTTTATATCAAATGAAAAATACTACGGTTTTAACTTTCTAAAAGTGAAACTTATTTTCAAACATAAATTAGAAGGTGGGGTACGTAGTAAAAACTGAAGTTTATATATTATATATGTAAATAAAAAGAAATTGAATTGTATATATATATATATATGTGTAAATCTTCCAAAAATAATTTAGCTTGAAAGAGATTTGTAGTAGCCGGACAACAGGAAATAACTTACGCCGCTCTGAATCGGTTCGTTTAGTTGATGATATATTTTGTGTGTTCAAATATTTATAGAAGAGCCGGATACTGATAAATTTTTATTTAATTATGTTCAGCTCATGTGTATTTGAATTAATTAAAAAATAAATAAAGAACATGTAAAGACTAAAATATTGATATATTTGATATTATCAAAGACTTGATTTGTATAAATCTAAAGACAAAATTTAGGTATTAGATATATATAAATGCAAAATATTTGAGTGGTATTTATGGTGTTCGATATGTAAAAACATAAAAATTGGGGCCAAAATGAAAAACCGAAAAAATTTGTGGAAGATGGCAGATGCAGTTTAAGAAAAGGTTGGTTTTGATAATGATAGATTAATATATTAAACTCTATTTAAGTTTATTATATATGCAACACTAGGTTTGGTAAAAAAAGTAAATCAGCATTTTGGTTAATCTCGCTTTTGAGCTCGTGAAATAGTTAAAAGGAGCCGACAAGCGCTAATTCGGACTAATTTGCTCGAGCAAAACAAACAGACATGCTATTTACGAGCAATTGCAGACACACGTTGAACACGAACAAAAAAATTTGAACGAGCCAAATACGAACAAGCCTTGTGCTCGCTCAAGCTCGGCTGATTTCTCGGCCCTATTTACAATTTTTCCTAGTTCACATAATCACTAGTTAGAGATAGAGGTCTAACGAGTTAAGCTGATTTATGGGTTGGTTCGGGATTAACACAATAAATAGCTAATAAGTCATTCTTGCCAATGAGCTATCAAATCAGACTTAAGCTAGCTCTTACTCGATTTATTAGCTAGTCAGCTTACTCGTTCAAAATATTATTATGTAGTATACTTAAAACATATTAACATATAAAAGTTTTAAGTGCAAAGTAGTTAAAATTTTTTAAAATTTGTATAATAATTATTTATGCAAAGTTATTTGGTATGACCCATATACCATAAAAGGGACAGAAGTTGGAGCGGAGCGGAGCTCGCGAGCGGAGTGGAGCGGAAGAATCTGTCCAATTGGGGGAGTTTCATGATGTGGGTTGGGGGTGCGGGGGCACGCTCCCGCGGTATAGGGGTAATTCTGTAATTACATATTCTACTCCAGAGTTATATAAATAAGTCTATTTGTAACCATAGGGATTAATTCTGTATCTTGTAACCTTTTTCAAAAATTGAAAGGAAATCCGCCGCTCCGCTCCCGAGGACGTAGGCATATTTGTCAAACCTCGTTAAATCTGTGTTCTTCTAGATTTGTGTCGAATCTTGCGTTTTTTTGCCCTAAATTTCTTAACAAGTGTTATCACAGTGAGGTTTCGAGGGCTTAGAAGAAAATTTTTTGGCAAAAGAAGAAAATTTTTTGGCAAAAGAAGAAAATTTTGGCGCAGGATTTGGAGATCTGGCAAAAAAAGTTAGGCTAAGGTTCAAGGCGGTTCGGAGGAGGAACAACACTGGTATTCACGAATTCGGCATAGCAATTTGGGGAACAAGAAAATAGGACCGAGCTTCTTCCGTTCTCGCACGAGTGTTCTGATTCGCCAACCTTGTTCTGTTAGTGCGCGGGGGCTTTGTTTCGCGAATAGAGGAGCAGGAGAATCTCGTTGTAGCCAGTCGAATCGCGACAGATTCGGCGAGTAGAGTAGTTCGATCGACAGGATTCGCACCGCAGGCTGTAGAGGAGGAAAGTCACACAGAGGAAGGCACGGAGAGGAAGGGAATCTTGGATTTCTCCTAAAAGGAATATTCCTCCTTGGAAAAAAAATTTTGTTATTATTATTTTTTTTTTGCTGGAAATGGCGAGAAAGCAATTTTATTCTTGGAAAATAAATATTATTTTTTCTAGGAATCTTAATTAAGAAAAATATTTAATTAACAAAAAGTTAATTAAAGAAATTTAATTAATAGAATATTGCTGAAGAATAAATTTTTTGGAAAGATTCAGAGCAAGCAATTTATGGCTTCAACAATTTTGACAACTCAGCAGAGGAATTTGCAGAAAAAGTTCGTTGCAGAATTAATTTCATATGACAATTTCTGGTGCAAAATTCGATGTGACGAAGTTTGACGGAACTGGAAACTTCGTACTGTGACAAACAATGGTGAAAATTTGTTTGCACAGCAGGGAATCTTGAAGGCTTTGCATGGAACAAAACCAGATACCATGGAGGATGAAGATTGAGAAGAATTGCAACAACGAGCGTCAGCAACGATACGTTTATGTCTGACATATGAGGTTATGTATCACGTGATAAATATCAAATCTCTAGGGGAAGTATGGAAGAAATTGGAAACTCAGTTTATGTCCAAATCACTGACGAATAAATTGTATCTGAAGCAAAAACTGTATCGGTTGAAGATGCAAGAAGGTTCTGATATGGTGCAGCACGTTAATGAATTCAATCAAATAATCACAAACTTATCAAAACTTGATGTGAGTATTGAGGATGAAGATCGAGCAATGATTCTTTTGTGTTCATTGCCTTCTTCTTATGAACACCTGGTGACTACTCTAACATATGAGAAAGAAACTATCAAAGTTGATGAGATTACTACTTCATTTTTTGCTCACACCCAGCGGAAGCAGAATGCAGGGGAAAGCTCTCATTGCGACAGTTTATATGTCAAGGTAATCGGGATCGTGGAAGGAAGAAAGAGAATGAGGATTCTCGAAGGCGAATTTTCATATCTAAGTCCAAAGACAAAAAGACGATTTATTGCTACAAGTGCAAGGAGCTGGGTCATATGAAGAGGGATTGCCCAAAGCTGAAGAAGCATACTGAGGAGAAAGGTGATGCATCATCGAAGTCTGTGAATGTGGTGCAGAGTGACAATTCAGATGACATTGATGGTGATATGCTTTCAGTTTCATCAACTCAGTTCATGGATGCATGGATTCTTGATTCAGGATGCTCTTATCATATAACACCAAAAAGGGAGTGGTTTACTTCATACAGGTCAACTAATTCTGGCTCAGTTTATCTAGGTGATGATAGATACTGCAATATTGCTGGTATTGGTGAAGTCATGATTAAGATGTATGATGACACTAAGTGATGTTAGGCACATTCCATATTTTGAAGAAGAATCCGATTTCCTTGGGCACTCTACATCGAAATGATTTTATTCCTAAGGCAGATGAGAATAATTAAACCATCAGAATTGTTAAGGGTGCACTTACTGTAATGAAAGGATAGTTAACTACATGTACTATCTACAAACTGTTGGGGAGTACAGTTGTAGGTGGAGTTCATTCTGTCGAGTCAGAAGATGATAATACAAAGCTATAACATATGCGTCTGGGTCATCTCAGTGAACGTGGGATGACAGAATTGCATAAAAGAAAATTGTTGCATGGTGTTAAAAGCTGCAAGCTCGATTTCTGTAAGTTCTGTGTTCTTGGAAAACAAACTAGAGTCAGTTTTATGACTAGAAAGCATAAAACTGAAGGAATTCTTGATTATTTGTTTTCTAATTTATGGGGCCCTACTAGAGAATCGTCAGTGGGAGGATCACGGTATTATGTTACATTTATTGATTACTTATCTAGGAAAGTTTGGGTGTATTTCTTGAAGCAGAAATATGAAGTTTTTGCTAAATTCAAGTTGTGGAAAGCTGAGGTGGAGAACCAAACTAGCAAAAAGATCAAGTATTTGAGGTCTGATAATGGCACAGAGTACACAGATTCGTGGTTTCAGAAGTTTTGCGAGGAGCACAAGATTTAGAGGCATTTTTAAATACGAAAGACGCTGCAGCAGAATGGCATTGCAGAAAGGATGAACATGTCATTAGCTGAAAGGGCAAGATGCTTGAGACTGAATGCAGGGCTATTTAAAAGCTTCTGGGCAGAGGCTATGAATATGGCATGCTATCTCATCAATAGATCACCTCGGGCATCATTGGGTGACAAGGTTGCAGAAGAGGTCTGAACAGGTATACAGTTAAGTTTGATCACTTACAAATTTTTGGTTGTCATGCTTATGTGCATGTATCTTGAGATGAAAGATCAAAACTTGATTCAAAATCTAAGAAGTGCATATTTCTGGGCTATAAGAAAGGTGTTTTAGGATTCAAGTTTTGGGATCCGATTGCAAAGAAAGCGGTGATCAGCAGAGATGCAGTCTTTGATGAACAGTCCATGTTGCAGTAGAATCAAGACAAGGTGTCAGGGAACTGTTCAAGTTCAGATATAGTGCAGATGGATCTAGAACAACATTCAGTTGAAACTGAGAGAGTTGAAGGTTCAGATCTAACATCTGGTGATTTCAGTACAGATGACTTGCAGAATTACAATCTAGCCAGATATAGACAGAGACACACCAATAAAAGACCTCCTAGTAGATTGAGTTATGAAGACTTGGTCTCTTTTGTACTTCTCATCACTAGTGATGATCCAACCACTTTTCAAGGAGCTATCACAGCCAGGAGAAAGAGAAATGGATGGGTGCAATGGTTGAGGAGATGGAGTCTTTGCAGAAGAATCACACATGAGAGCTAGTTCAGCTTCCCGTTGGAAAGAAGGCTATTGGGAGCAAATAGGTCAAACTATGCGTGTGATTTAGATGGCAGAAGGTCTACCAGTGAGCTAGTGAAAGAACTGGGTGTTGAGCAAGGTGGAGTTCAGTTGCATTGTGATAGTCACGGTGCTATTTATTTGGCTAAGAACCAGGTGTACCATGCGAAGACCAAACACATTGATGTCAGGTATCACAAGATCAGAAAATCAATTACTTCTGGTGAGATACTGTTGCAGAAGGTTCATACTGATCAGAATGCAGCTGATATATTGACCAAGCCAGTTACTATCAACAAGTTCTTGCATTGTTTGAACTTGTTGAATATTCACAGTTGCTAGAGAAGCATGGTGGCCAAACCCACATTGGTGCATGCGAAACTCTCAGATATCTTTTCTCCTAAGGGGCTGGATATTCGCCAAGGTGAAGATTTGTTTGGTATGACTCGTATACCATAAAAGGACAAAAGTTGGAGCAGAGCGGAGCTCACGAGTGGAGTGGAGCAGAAGAATCTGTCCAATTGGGGGTGTTTCATTATGTGAGTTGGGGTGCGGGGGCACGCCCCCGCGGTACAGGGGTAGTTCTGTAATTACATATTTTACTCCAGGGTTATATAAATAGGACTGTTTCTAACCCTATGGATTAATTCTTTATCTTGTACCTTTTTTCAGAAATTGAAAGGAAAGCCGTCGCTCTGCTCCCGAGAACATAGGCATCTTTGCCAAACCTCGTTAAATTTCTGTGTTCTTCTGGATTAGTGCCGAATCTTGCATTTCTTTGCCCTAAATTTCTCAACAAAAGTCATCTTCTTTCATTTCTCTTTCAATTTCTCATTTTTTTTTAAATTTTATTAAGAGATTATTTGCATTTAAATCATTTTCTTTTCTTAATAAGAAGGGATCTTTGTATACATAACACCCAATTGTTATACATTTACAAATCTAACACCTGAAATTTGATTTATTTACATTCAAACCATCCAAATCATTCATATCACATAAAAAAAACCATTATTTACATTCAAACCATCCAAATCATTCATATCACATAAAAAAAACCATTATTTTAACTTTTAAATATGTAGAATATAACTTTTCACCCATAAGTAGGTTGGCATATATGTAAAAATTAAAGTTTAGGTGTTAGATATGCAAATATATAAGAATTGAATGGTGTGCATGCAAGTCTTCCTAACAATAATGTGCTGGCACTTAAGCCAACTCAAGCTAATAAGATTAAGCTCAAAATTTATTAATTAAGCTCAAGCCTGATGTGTGGTGTTTTGGGTTCCGGCCCAAGCTTATTTATACCATTATTTATAATACATGGGAGAAGGTAGCAGATATTTGTGCAAATAAATTTTATATCATAATGCATAAAACAATAATGGCATATTCAGATACACTCTGCAACTTGAGATAATGTCACATACAGAGAACATATGTACCTCTACGTACGTACTTCTAATAACCCAGCAATATCCCCATAATAATCTATGAATAGCATTAAAATAGAACCCGTGAAGGTTATTGGGGGGTTATTGAGTTATTGTAATTAATACCCCAATAACCTGCTAACAACCCCTCAATAACTTCAAAATGGAGGTTATTACGCACGCAGCGCAGCGTACGTTCTCCGTACGAAACATTTTTTCCCACAACTTTATGTTTTTATGCGGGTCAAATTGAGTTGGAAGGATTTGACCAATTGTTCGATCGATAATTGGTAAGATAAAATTTTTAGAATTAAAACAGATGTTTAACATTAAATAATATTAAAATCTGTTGTAATAGATGATTAGATGGCATCTAACCAATCAATTAGATAATTAATCAAGTCAAATTGATTACGTAAGATTTAAAATTTTAATCATAATTAATTAATTAATTGAGATGATGATTAGATGTCATCTAACCGATCAATTAGAGCAGTATTTTATTCCCAAAAGAGATGTAATGTATTAATATATGACACATGTTTTTGACTTCTAATAATGCACGATTCCTTTGCTATTTAATTATTGGAGAAAATGTAGAAAACGACGGTACTTTTTTAGTTTAGAAATAAGACTAAGGGCGTGTTTGGGGAGCTTATTTACAGCGGTGGCGACTTTTTAGATAATGCGTTTTGAAGACTTTTTTGAAAACTCTGTCAGCAGTTTTCTATTAAATAGCAAAACAACCCATGTTTCAATATTGAGAAGGTCGGCTTCCTCATCTGGTTGAGCAGAAATTCAAGTATGATGTGAGGACATTGAGGGAGCACTTTCTAGCTGGTCATCTCCAATCAGTGGTTGATCTTATTGTTATGTTAAGATATTGACATAAGTGTCATCTTAAAGTTGCAATAAAATTATCCCCAACCTAGAATTTGTTCTCATATACTTGATGAAATGCAAGAAGACTATCACACTATAATCGTGCTTAGGACATTGATGTGAATGAACTTTCGAGACTTTCATGAAGTTTTTCCCCAAGCCTAGAATTGTTCCTCGTAGTTGATGTAAGAATGAAATATGAGATGATTGCCCAACTACAATCGTGTTCGGAATGTTAATGTGCACAACCTCTCAAGACTGTAGTGATTTGTCCCTTTTAATAAAGAATAAATTTGAAATAATCTTTTAGCGACTCTCTCTCACTTTGATAAATTCAAAAAATGAGCGAAGCGTTTAACAATCCTTCAATTTACAAATAATTTAGCAAGCTCAACAAATATATGAATAGTTCCCGCTTAGAGTGGATATAATTAAGCATGTGTTTGACCGTTAAGAGTAGTAGAGAAAACTTATCAAACGAGCATGTCAAAAGCTCATTGTAGGATATTTGTATAATGATCGATGCATTCATAAGGTTCCATTATAATAATCATTACTTAAAAACTTAAACCCGATTGGAATATGAGGTTATGGTTGTCTTAGCCAAGAGAGAAAACTTGAGAATTACACCTAGCAGAGAAATAAATTTTATCCTTTAGAGGGAACACTTCTTGTATTAGATGTCATAACTCATCATGGATTATATAAAGTCGAGCTAAGTTCTTCACATATGTTAGTGGCTTGCTGTCAGGTTTGACTACACAAGATAGATATGTAGAACTAGTAGTGTCCAGAAGGTTAGCTTCATAGGGAGCAACTTCAGTGTGTGGAGGGAGTGCTAATTGTGCACCTCTAATTGATGAATTTTGAGATGGTCGTGCTCCTTCAGTATGCACAACCATCGGTTGTTAAGCCTCACATAAAATTCATAGAATCACGTGTTGAGACTTTTTTTTCATTATTTATGCATGATATTCAAAAGTTGCAAAGGAGGTTTGTTCGTCAGTTGAGTAATGTATATCATTGGAAAATAAAGAGCATGCTTGGTGTCCCAGACATCGATATTGTGTCATGGAATGGAGAGTATTAGAATGAGCAGCTTGTGTATTGTATTTTTTAGCCATTCAAGAAGTGTTGACTTCTATAAACGAGACTTCGTTTCTCAAAAATGGTGTCAAAATATTGTGTGCTAAAAGATTCAAGGCGATAGAATGATAATTTAATATCTGAGCATTGCACGAAGATCGAGCACATATATATAATAAAATATAGCAAGAGGCACCCAAATTTTTTACATGGAAAAATCCTGGAAAAGGAAAAAGCCACGGTGCCAAGCCTGGTGAAAGTAATTCACTATGTGATTGTAAGTACATAGGTCCACACTTCTCATGAATTAGAAAAGATATAATTTCAAAATTGATAATCATATACATATAATTGCAGTTCAACAACATTAGTCAAAATTGAGTTATAATATATGTAATTTTCAACTATAATAGCAACAATTGGTCATAAAGATCATAGTTGGAAATAACAATTGTAGTATTTGGCCGCAATAGCTGTAATTAGTGGCTTTAATAGTGTCACTTGGCCATAGAGTTGGAAACTTGTAGTAATAACTGGACACATAGGTCGTAGTTGATGGATGCAAGAGTGTCAGCCACAAAAGTTGTGGTGGTAACTGGCCACATAGGTCACAATTAGTATCTATAAGAGCACTATTTAGCCACATAAACTATGATTAGTAGCTCCAAAAGCATTAGTTAGCCATAGTTGCTGAAAAGAAATGTTGGAGTGCAAAATTGACCATGTAGACCAAAATTTTGTTGCAAGGGCATCGGTTGGTCATAGAGGTCACAGTGGGAAGTTGTCGTAGTAACTACCCACATGTCATAATTGTTGGTTGTAAGAGTGTCAGTCAGTCACAGAGTCCCTATTAGGAATTTGTCGTAGTAACTGACCACATTGACTATAGTTGGTAGTTGTAAGAGCGTCATTCGACCGCTATACAGGCTATAATTGGTAACTGCAAGAGTGTTAGTCTGTCAGATAGGTCTTAGTGAGAAGCTACCACAATAATTGGTCATAAGTTGTAGTTCATAGCTACAAGGGATTCAATCGAACGTAGAGGCTGTAGTGGGAAACGATCATAGTAACTGGCCACATAGGACATAGTTAGTAGTTGTAAGAACATCAGTTGGTCACAAAGGTCATATTAGGAAGATACAATAGTAACTGGCCACATAGGTCATATTTTGTGACTTTAAAAGCATCAATTAGTCGTGAAGATCTTATTGGGAAGATGCAGTAATACTTGACCGCATAGGTTGTAGTTGGTAGTTGTAAAAGCGTCAGCCAGTCATAGAGGTTGTAGTGGGAAGCTGTAGTAGAAATAGACCCCTTGGTCGTGGTTGGTAGCTACAAGATTGTCAGATTGCTCATGAGGTTATATTGGGAATATGAAGTAGTAACTGGTTGCATATATCATAGTTGGTAGTTGTATGTGTGTTATGAATCCATAGAAGCCGTAATGGGAAATTACAATAGTAACTGATTACACAGACCATAGTTGATAGATGCAAGAGCGTCAGTTGATCATAGAAGATGTAGTGAGAAGTTGTAATAGAAACTAACCATATAGGCCACAGTTGGTAGTTGCAAAAGCGTTAGTAGGACACAAAGATTGTAGTGGGAAGCTGTCATAGTAACTGGCCACATAGGCCATAGCTGGTGGTTGCAAGGCGTTGGTAGGCCACAGAGATTGTAGAGGGAAGCAGTGTCGGCATATTTTTAGGTTATGTATTTTGAAAAAGGGGTCGCCTACAAAAATTGTCGGCGAAATTTTGATTTTAAATTTAATTTAAATATATATATATAATTTTAGAAAGAAGCATTTGATTTTTT
This sequence comes from Papilionanthe hookeriana x Papilionanthe teres, assembly GCA_022702705.1. Lineage (NCBI taxonomy): Eukaryota > Viridiplantae > Streptophyta > Magnoliopsida > Asparagales > Orchidaceae > Papilionanthe > Papilionanthe hookeriana x Papilionanthe teres. The sequence continues at coordinate 81,887,311 of CM040426.1, forward strand.
GAAAAATAATTTTAAGTTTAAAAAAATTTAAGATATGAAATCAAACCGATCTCACATCCCTAATAGTTTATATAAACGAGCACCGCACCACAAACCGTGTAGCTATCCCGAAGAATAGACACACTGCTTGATGATGAGGCTCGATTAAATAAACTAGAAGATTTATGACATCTGTTTGGTCTCCGAACCAATTTTATAAGCCGACAAGTTCCCCTGCTTAATATAAAGAATTTAAGCAGGGTTTATATTACCTGGGTTCTTAAAGTTCCCTATAAGGGTGAGCCCATATAGTTAATTACATCCTAAATGTCTGAAGACACTTAAGAAAACTCTCGATAATGATATGTGGTTTTGCTCTCAAGAATTTCAAATTTTAAGGTTCTCAAATAAATTGGATTTTGGAATTTTCAATAAGGAATGTATCAAATTTGGGATAGTTTATTTTTAGGAGTCCAAAGGAAGAAAAGTGGGGGATGTCATAGACCCGAAGTGAACTTCGGTGACTTCCAAACTATCCTATTGTTTAGCTTCAACTTTGAGAGTTTATTTAATGTTTCAATCCTGCCAATTTTAGTTAATTAGGACTTATGTTTGTGTGACATAATCATACAAACAGCCTGGAAGATGTGAGGGTTTATGTCGTACCAAACGACTACCTCGGAGTCCTAAGACCGGTTAGGGCTTAATTTGCATAACATGATTATGTAAATGCCTAACAAAAATTTGATGATTTATGTTGCACTAGGCAAACTACCTCGAAATCTTATGGCTTGGTTATTTAATTCTAAGAAAGTTTTGTTGAAGTAGACCCTAGTTTTGCTTATGAAGATGGTCGTGCTGCCCACTATGCTCCAAGCTCCTTGTTGTTGCAAATGTTTAGTTTTAGAAAGTGGCAATCAAGAGATGAGAGAAGTGTTTTGGTTTAGAAGAGTCTTAAGGTTCAGATGTCTTAATGTTTTAATTAAAATAAATCTTAAAGTTAATTAAACAGAACCGATTAAGATCCCATGGTTTTGTTATCCCGACACCGTTATTTTTATCGGATTCACTTAGTCCAAATGAATTTGCTAAACTCAACTAAATGAGTTCCACACTTTCATTTAGACCGTGGGAAATCTCATTAGCAATATGTGGGTTACATCATCCGAGGGATTTCCGATCATCCAACGATATATTTTAATTTAGTTACAATTGCAGTTTTTTTGTTCTGTTTGTGATTAAATTTTGAGTTGTTTTATATTTTGAATGTTGTAGCGGTGAATTTTATTTTGTTGTGACTTTTAATTTAGTTTTGGGTTTCAGTTTTGTGGATATCCTAAAAGGTTTCAGTTTTCATGCAGGGTGACGTTCTTGTTTAACATGCAAGCTTTGCAAGAAAGAAAGTACAATGTAGGTAAATAAATTGCAATAAAATAAAAGCGTACCTGGCGGGTCTTCTCGTCATTCCCATCTGCACTTAAAACACACGTCAGGACATTTAAATATTTGCAAGAAACACCTAGGTAAAGCTAAGGGAAGGTTCTGATTGTCTACCAAATTCTTAATCATATTGCTAGTCAATTCCTATGACGTCTAGGTTCTCGTGTTTTGTTAAGGATGATTTTCTTCACCAAAGAACAATTAAGTTCAATTGTTCTTCTAAAACATCCCATCATATTGAGAAAGTGTTTCGGACGAGTCCTAGACATCTTTTCAATGCTTATGAGATAATTTCGAGTCCAAATGAGTTTTATTGTACAGGTGAATTGATCATCCAAGAATTTAATTAAGTTTTGTTTCTTGCTCAGTGAACTTGGACATTTGATTGTCCAATGAGTGAAGTGAAATTTCATTTGATACTCCACCTAAGGGTTATAATGTGGAAGCCTTCATGGAAAATAAGTTTGTTAGAGGATTTAACCACCAAGGTTGAATTGTTATCTTAAGGTAATTTAGTTTAGTTATAAAATTTTAAATTGATCTTTAAATGTTTTAAAATTGTTTATGTTAAGGGGGGGTTTAAACTATTTAATCCCATTAAGTTTTCATGATTCAAATTTATTTTAAATATTTTAGATTGATTTTAATTGTAAATTGTTTTGAGATTAATTTTTAACATTTCAAATTTGCTTTAGGTTAAGTTTTAAGTGATTTCAAATTAGCTTTAATGTTCTGGGTTTATCTTAATTTGATTATTAATTCTTTTAATGTTTTAACTTTAAATTTAATTAAGAATTACTCCTTTAATCATTAATTTCAATTATCATTGTTTAAATTAATTAAGAATTGAATACTATTGAATTAATTCAATTAGGGATATTAAATTAAAGAATTTGTATCTTCTTTAAGGCATATCCCTAATTTTAATAATCCAAATTTTAATTATTCTTCTGAAATTTAAATGAATGAATTAATTAAGATTTCATTTTTGATGTTATAGGTGATCAATGGGTTTCTACCCCTTAATTTCCTAAGTTTCAGTCATCCAAGAGAGAATTAAAATCAAATGTTCATCCCTCCCTTTGGTTAAGCCTAAAGTATTAATTAGGGTTAAAATCCCATAATTACCTTTATGCCTTTTTAAGCTTGTTCACTTCATAACTCACTAGATTGAGCTCAAATGAACTTGAAACTTTTATGTCACTTTACTCACATGTCAATTAAGACATTAGAGGAGAAAATGTTACTTTTCTGTTTTTAATTTAATTTATATAATTATTTGATGAAAAATAAGGATTTTCAATGAAAATTCAACAACATGACCAAGATAAAGTTCCTGTCCTTAGAAAAATTATGAGATGTTCCAACTGACCAGAGGACAACTTGGACCAATTTTGGCGATTTTTTGAATTATATTTTATTTATTATAATTATTTTAAGTTTTGGAGTATTAATTAATTATAAAATAAAATTAAAGTTGAAAATTAAGTTTTATATTTTTCTTAAATCTCTCTAACCTCAAGGAACCCAGAGAAATAAATTTTATATTTTTCTGATTTTTCTTTACATTTTTAAAATTATTTTTAGTGAAGGTGTTAGAAAATCCATTTTTAATATTAAAAATTGCATTAAGCCTTTAAAATTCAATATCTTTTCTTAGGGACTTAGAAAAATTATTTGGTTGATTCCTAAGAAATTAGGAGACCAAATAAAACATTTTTGTGAATTTTATTATTTTTGTGATTTTTATTATTTTTTAATTATTAAAATACTAAAAAAAGGTTAAAAATAAAAATTCTAGAAAAATTCCAATTTTAATTTTTTTAAACTCCTCTGATCCTATAGAGGTCTCAAAATGAATTTGGTAAATTTTTTATATACATTTTGGGTTTTATGAATTTTTAAAGTTTAAAAAAGGTCATGAGATTCAAGTAATTCATTTAGTGGGTTAAATCATTTTCAATTGATTTCAAATTTTTATGTGAGACTCCTCTGACCCTAAGGATCAGTGGAGGATTGATTTTGTGTTATTTTAATGAGTGGTTGTCCCAAATTATTTTATTCTCAGTTTTAAGGTTTTGACCAAATTAGGTTCATTTAAATGAGTTAAGTCCAACCATAATTTTCCTAGGGTCCTCTGGTCCAGAGATACTTCCCCTAATTTTCTTAGATTTTATCAATCAACATGCTAATTATTGGAATTAAAATTCCAAAACAGGCATATAAATTTGGAAAATAGATAACTTTCCACAGAGATAGCCTCTGGCCTTGGAAAATTCAGGGAATGTTCCCAAGATCAGAGGCTATAAAAGCTCTATGGTCTCATGCCATAGTGAATTGTATGCATGAATGGAGAATTAAAACATCACAGAGAGTATTTAAATCATTAAAAATCATAGACTCAACAAATTAACTTAATTTTTTTTCCAAATTATTCTCCTCTGTTCACTGAGCAAGAGGGTATTTTTATTTTATTTTTATGTTTTTCTATGCAAAGATATGAATTTTAGAAGTTCTGGCTATTTAAATAAATAAAAAATACCCTATTTTTTTACTTATCCGACGCGGCGCCGTGCCATCCTCGGCAGATCCGAAAACCCACGTGGCCTTCTCCATTCGACGCTGCCATCTGAGTCAGTGCCACTCGACCCGCGCTTTTCGCTTTGTGGTTTCATCCGACTCCATCTTTGTCATTCATCCGATACACGCGCGATCGGACGGTGGCTGGTCATTGTCCCCAACTAGCCTGACCCGAGAGCCGTCCACCTTCTAGACCTAAGATCTCGCTCCATACTCAACCAAATCATGTGTGGTTGGTCTCTATCGATGCGTCTAGCCTTGATAAAGCTATCTATAAGGCTAACATGCATCAAAATTGTACAAAACAAAATGGAGAATTGCTGGAAGCTCGAGAGGGAGGAGAGGTCAATACCTTGGCTCTGAGAGGTGAAGCCTCAATCAGAGATGCTCAGCACGTTCGTTGGAGTGAGAGGAGCCTCCGGATGAAGCCTCTGGTCCTGGTGAGCTCCCTAGATACGATTTCCTCCAAGCCTGATTTAGTGTTTTCACGTCTGGAACAATTGGCTGGCCTGGTGAGGGGGCTTTCACTGGGGAACTCCTTCTCTTGGTGCTGTGAAGGTGTGGGTGAGTTTGATTTGGTTTTGTTGGAGTTTCAGAAGATATCCTGTTTCTGGCATGATTTTCAGCTGAGAAATTGGGCTCGGCTGGTGGGATTCAGGGTAGGAGGACAGTGGGGATCAAGTTCTCTTAGCTAGGAGGAACTCTGGGAGCAATTTGGGAGGGATTCGTAAAGAAATTTTCAGCACCTTGAATTCGGCTGAGAGGAGGGGATTTTATGGAGCTTGCCAGAGAGGGGAGCTCAGGGCCAGGCAATGAGTGCCTTGGGCTGCTTAGGGTGAGGGCAGAGCAGGGCAGGTGGCTGCTGAAAGGATTAGCCACTGCCCAGGCCAAATTTTGGTTTTTAAGGACACATGGGCTGCTCGGGCGTGGCTGTTCCGTTGGCTGGAGCGGCTGGCAAGGACAGTCAGGTAGCTGGGCAGGCTGAGGAGGAGTGGAGGAGGAGTTTAGCTCAATTAATTTGGGCAGGGAGCTTTCTTAAGGAGAGTTGGAGGATGGGACTTAGCCTTAGCCACGTGGCTTAGTCCATTGGTCCAAAGTGGTGGACCATTGGTCCATGGCTCATGGGGCATGGGTTAGGTCAGGTCAAACCCACCCTAGGAGGCCTATGGTTGGCAGCCAAGAGGTTGGTTTGGTCAAATTTGAATTGGTTTGATTTAATTTGGAACATGTGTACACATGGGTTCACTTGAGTTTTAGTCGAGCTAACTTAAGTTTGGTTTTGAATTGGATTAAATTGATTGATCAACTTTGTGTAGATGATTGTAAGGAAGATTTTTCATGAAGTGGATTTGAGTCAATTTGAAGCTTCAGTTTGGAGGATTTTGGAGTTTTGATCAATTTTGGTCACCATGGGTTAGGTTGGGTTTAGGTTTGACTAGATTTTGGTTCAAGGCCAATTGATGGTTCAAAATGTTTCAAATGATTGTTAGGAAAGGTTTAGGATAGGAATTGGGTCGAAATTTTGGGTTTAGGGGATTCAATTTGGAGAATTAGGGGTAGGTGACAACTTTAGAGTGAATTTGGGGATTTTGATTTCAAATGAATTTTGAGTTGGGTTTGGGTTCAAATTGAGAGCCAATTGATGTTGTATTTGGTGTAGGGATGTATTAGGGAGAGTTTAGAGTTGATTTGGGGGGAAATTGAGTTGGATTGGGTTGGTTTGGGGTAAGTTTGGGTTTAAGGCCAAAATTGGGGCTTTAGATTTCAAGTTGAAATTGAATTCAAATGTGAATCAAATTGGGCTTGGTTTTGGTTTAGATTGGTATTGGAGATGTTGAATTGAAGTTTAGAGTTGATTTTGGGCAAAATCCACATGGGCTAAAGATGGGTCAAATTAGGGATTTTGATAAAAGTGGGTTATTTTGGCAAAATTAGCTTATGGTGTAGTTTAAAAAAATGAAATTGGGAATATTTGGGATCTTTCGGAATTTTCTGGGAATTTTTGGAATTTTTGGAATTTTGGGCCAAAAGGGGTATTTAGGGTGTTTGGAGGTTATTTGGAGGGTATTGGGTTATTTTGGTGGATTTAAGAAGTGGGAATTGTTTTAAAATGATTCTTAGGAATTTTAGCAAATTTGGGTAATTTTTTGGGAATTTTTGGGTGATTTTGGTGGTTGTGGGGCAATTTAGATAGTTTTGGGTAAGTTTAAGGGACCCAATGTCAAAACTAGAAATTTTGGTAACATGAATGGGGTTTCAAATAAGGAAGAATGGGATCATTTTAGTGGGGTTAAGATTGGGTAAAAATTGATTTGGAATGGAATCAGGGTTTGGAAGCATAAGCCATGGACTTAGCCAAGTTCACCTACTTTGGGACCAAGTCTAGCCAAATGGTAACCACTTTATGATCCTTCACATATTGACCTTAGCCATCTTAATCAAAGATTAGTGGCTTGGTTTCAATCATGTGAGTTTCATAAAGGGTAGAAAGGCAAGGGTTCAAGGTTTAGTTTAAGTGGCTTAGGGGTTTGTGTGTGTGCAAGAGAAGCTCAAGTCACCCAAGGTCACCCTAAGTCCAAACAATCCTATAGGACCTCACTATTGGTTGCCCATATGGTGGTTTTAACCTTCCAAGGTTATTTAGAGGTTTACAACCATCCAAGTGGGGTCTCAAGAGGAGTCAAGAAGTAGCTGAATTGCTAAAGGGTGGGTCCCAATTCTAGTCCTCTAGGATAGTCAAGGAGAAAACCTATGGCTAGATCCTAAGCACTAAGAAAAAGACAAGACCTAACCAAAATTGAGGTCAACACCGTCGAGACCGCCGGGAAACGCCTCCACCACGATCAGAATCACCATGGATACTGAACCCTAACAGAGCTCTCGACCGTCGTCATCTGCCTCTCCAAATATATATTGAAAATTGGTCGTGGGAACCCGCATTTCACGATGGCATCAATTGGTCATGCGAACCCGCATTTCACGATGGCGTGTCAGAATGATTGGTGTGTTGGAGCAGATCAACATGTAAACAAGTCAGTGCTAGTTAGCGAGTCTTTAGTTTAGAGCAGTTTGTCATTGGTCACGGGTTTAAAGCACGAAACAAGGTTGATAGGTAGCGTAGACCAATTGTTCGTTTTGAAGGAGCATCGAGGCGGTGGCGGATAATGGGTTGATGATCCGCAGATGCACAATCGAATACTAGATGATTGTGCCGCTGCTACGCAAGAAGATAGATGATACTGCATAGATCACAAACATCTGCAAGTTTGGATCGCGGTCTATAATATATATCGTGATCTAGTGGATCATCGTGGGTGTCATTGAATCAAGCATATCTGAGCCTAATCGAATGGTGGCGGTACTATGCAGAATGGGGCGCAGGATTTGGACAGCGGAGGTGTGTGAGAGGCCCTATTTAACATGTTTTGAGTGTATGTTTTATTAGGTTTGAGACTTGTACATTAGCACATTAGGACGAATTTTTTCTTGTAGGGCGTCGTATCCAAAAGGGAGGAGCTTAGTCATGATTTAAACTAATACATTTTTTGCAGTTGTTATTAGCTCTCCTATTGCTAAAGGTGGCCTTTTATATGTTGCATGAGATAGCCTGTGATAACTTTATTTTGCAAGTCGAGTCTTTATTTTTGACTTTCTTATGTAATTTTAGAGTCATTTAAAAGATTTTGTATTGAAAATAAAGTGCAAGCATGATTCTGATACTTTGGAGCAGGGACCGTATGGAAAGGACCAGGATCTGTTTTGCTCATCCCTCGTATATTAATTATAGAGTGTACATTATGATTATTAAATGCATTTTACATATGTGAGCCTAGAGCCTAGTGGCTCTAAGGATGCTCTAAAGCTCGATTGGCTAGACTGAAAAGCTCTTGGATAAGCATTGTTAGTTAGCTGAGTTGGGCTGATCGGTTGATCAAGTATGGCTACTAACCCTCAATCTCTAAGAAGGAGCTCATGTCAGGTGGGTAGAGTTAAGGTATCGGATAGAGGGTGAATCACGATAATCCAATATGTAGCTACCCTTAGAAGAGAATTTATGGGATAACTGAGATTCATCTTTGACTCTTGATGGTGTTCGAGGAGGATGTTGAATACATCCAAGTGAGTTGTATGACCCAAGGTGTTGGCTTTTCCCCTTAAGTTGGTTACATCGCAGGGGTGTCTTGGATTCCCATACACTTTGTGGTCGATTGAACTGCTCAACTTCGAGTTAATTAGTTATCTTGGTTAGTTTTGGTCTTTGATTCTTTTGATCGGACACATGCACCTCTGAGTCTCCTATTGGTGTGACCTTCTTTGCACGACTTTTTTGTCTTTGCTGTTAAATTTTCTCAAGATTTATGTTGATAATTATTTGTATAAATATTAAAAATTTCAAATTTCTTGATTCTCGAAATTGTGCTACGATAAGAATAAGAGGATTTTGATATAGAAATAAATATTATTTATGACAATTTAATGATTCAACAATTGAACGCCATAGGTATTCAAGCCTTATGTTTATATGAATAGAGTGTGAAGGGTCAAGGATTTTCATTTACTTCACTTTTTTCCTTCGCTTTTGAGTTATTTAAATTTTGAGTGTTGCCATGGTGGACAAAGTGAAGACGGGATCTAAGAGTTTTGACGAGTTAGCCTATCTATGAACTTTTGGTGAGATGAAGGCAAAGCTTGTGATGGAAGCAGAGAAGAGGAAGAAGATGGTTGTGAAGAAGAGGAAGGCACAAGATTAGGACGATTAGGTGGGATCATCTCATTTGCTCCGCGACCGCCAGTAGGAAGATGCTTGAGCGAAGGTTGGAGAATGATTAGCCAATCCTCTTGCTAAGTCATTGATTCCTACTATCAAGCCATTTGTTCCTCCAGTTGAGACATCTACTCCGCCTCCCCTTGAAAATCAGGCCTTTCTTGTTAATCAAACTGAGCAAGGAGTGATCGGTAATGCAGCACTGCCCAATGTGCCAAGAGCAATCGATGTTGCCTGCCGATCGCGGTGCAGAGAAAAGCTGGTGAGGGTGAGGTATCATTTACCGTGTCTAAGTGGGTTCAAATCCTTAGTGTGAGGAATTTTGATCTTACTTGCTTGGTTTTAATTTTTTTCTAAAATTCTTCTTTATAATGCCTTTCGGTGCATCTCTTCATGTCACGAAGATCCTCACTATTGATTCTCAGCAGACCTTAATATGGATATGGTCGGAGAGCAAGTTGTTGTGAATCAAGGACCAACTAGAGGCGGTCGGCTCCCTGGAAAAGGAGTAGGTACCAATCGTCTAAACCTCCGAATAGTGCCGGTGAGGCTCAAGGGGAGGCGGTTGACGGATGCCAGATCTCTCCCGTGTCACTGAAGCACCACTTACGAGAGATGGAGGTTTTATTCATGTAGACTGCAGGACTTTTTCAAGTTAAGGAGATGTGTGAATTGTTGGCTTATGTTGAAAAGGGTAACTGGATCGAGAGAGAAATATATGCTCTCTATGGAGAGATGACTGCTTTTCATGAGGAATCGACTGCCCTTCGCGCAAAGTTGATAGCGATCTGAGAGGCTTCTTCATTGACCTGGGTCCAGGCAGAGATCAGTAGGGTAATCTGTTTAAGGTTAGGAAGTCATGTTTTGTACAAAATGTGTGTCAATGTGACTTTCTATTCAGCAAGATTGTGGATGACAAATGACTTTTTGCCCCCCATGGAGATTCAACTCTCATCCCACCTTATAAATAGATTTCATTCACTTTTCAATTTTTCATTTTTTTCTCCAAGTTTCTTTCCTTCTGGATTTACCTTTAATGGCTCGCTATTTCTCTCAAAAGTTATTTTACTTGATTCCAATGAGCGACGTGGAGCTTCTTTAAGACATGAGTGTTTATGATCTGACCATCTAACTTCAAGCAGTAGAAAGTCATGACCGAACAATGAATAACTTTGAGTAAGATCTTGTATTCCATAGAGATCAGTCTAAGTAAGACCTTCAGTTGCTACTATGAAAAAAGCTTCAGTCGTTTTTTAATAGATACAATGTAAGTCCTACTCATGTGTTGTTGAATATATAGTGATGAAAATGGAATACACAATTTTCTGTCAATGGATAGAGATCCCTTGGTCGATAGACCTAATCAGCCATATATTCACCTTCAGGATCAGTTTTGATGGTTATGTGTAATTCTTCTCCAAGTACAGGTTCCAATTGTTTGAGCTGGAGAACAAAATCAAAGCTTTGAAAATATAATTTTTGGTCAGCTCCAACACTGGCATCTGAAGGATTTGTGTGCTTCCGATGGAAGGCGTCATGAAGAAGATGAAAAATCTGTCCGGACACCACCTGTCAATTTTTGACTACCTGAAGGTAGAAGTACTTAAATTTGTAATTTGGTCGTAGATTGTGGATCAATGACAAGGGAACTTTGTTCAATCTCTAATGTTAAAGAGGTTTCCAGAAAGAAATTTTACTCCCTCCCGAGATGCTAAGAAGAAGCCTCGAGGGACGGTTGCCCTCTCTTAGGCTATAACTGTGGCTACTTCCTTAATTCATAAGTTATTGTTGGTCAGCTGGTGTATGGGATCGTTTTTGCATAAGCCAACACCGAAGATGTGGATTTTATCTTTTCTACTTGTCAAACCACTCTAATAACTCAACAAGTTTCCACTAGTGACTTAACTATAATCAAAAGGAAAACTAAATCTTCTCTAACAGGTGTCGGTACTTCGAATGCCAGTCAAGGGGAGTGTCCCAGGACACCAATTGTAATGGGGTTGGGAATCTTTGAGAAAGAGGCTTTAGTGGAAAGGGCTGAGGTGGAGTCAACCACCCCCAGGCCAATTGATACCCCCTTCATAGATTTGAAGACAAGGGGTAAGGATAGTTAGGCATCCCCCGTTACTATGACTGAGACTGAATCTGAGGCTGACCATGAACCATGGGTGGGATCTCAAGTGGAAGAAGTCTCTGGCAGAGAGGGAAGACTCTCATTTTTTATCATGAGTCTCCTCTTTCTCTCCCCCCTCAAAAGAAAACAAAGAGATCTCCACCTAAGCGGGTTTCCTCACACCAAGAAGGAATAAATGTTTGGTCCAGTTTTAGGGGAACTTTTTTATGAATGATAAGAGGACGAACTTGTACCCCGACTCTCTACTAACAATTGATTATCCTTCAAGAAGTCACTAAAGGCTCTTGACTACGAAAGTTTGTACCAAATGCTTGACTGCTACCATGTCATGGCCTAGGAAGTTGCCCACTTCCATTGAAGGGACATGAACTAAGTAGAGACAAAATGAGCTGAGGTTATTGAGCAAGTAGAGGTTGCAGACACTTTAGCTAAAAAATCTGAGAAGGGATCTGTAGTGGTTGAAAGATGGTTGAGGATGTCTGTGGCCGAGAGAGAGTTAAAGATGCACAATTAGGATGAGAGGTTGATGTTCGTTCAAAAGGAAAACCAAAAACTGAAGGGCGATAAGGCGTCAATGGTGATCGAGAATGAGAATTTTGTAGGCTCACTCGACGTACTGCAAATCGGCACCTCCTTAGCCATCAAAAAAATTATGAAGCATGGTCTTATTGACCAAAAGTGGTCTAACTTAAAGAGTTTGCAATACTCCTCTCTAATTTTGAGGAGGATGAGAAGGCAAAGGGCTCTCTGGTGAAAGGTGAGGAAGAGGAATGCATCGAGGAGTAGACCAAGGAGGAGGAAAGGGATGAAGGTGATGGAGGATCCTCAAATGCTTGATCTTATTTCTTTTTTTGTCACTTATATTCTATTCTTTGAACATTTTGTAAGGCTAATGCATTGTATAAAGAAAATTTTATAAAATTTGCCCAAAGATATTAAATATAAATTTTATTGATCGATTCGTACCTCTCATAATTTCTTCCCATCATCGCATTTTCCCTTTATTTTGTTATGATTATTTGTGACAAATTTCTATATCGATCAATTAATTTGTATTTTAAAATCGTCATCTAGTTTTCTTTTATGTGTTTATCCCACTACTGAAGTTTTAGAACTCTTTTGTCTCGCTTGCTCAGTTGGTTCGTTGCTTCGAACGGGTCGCACATTTTGATGGCCGAAAACTTTTCGCGAAGCATGCAACCACTTCACTGAAGTATACATGTCAAGTAGAAAACAGTCTGAAAGAGTAATGTGTATCATTCCCACAGGGAAATGGTTTAAGAACAATTCAAATTGTCTGAATCTGTAGTTCGGTAGCTATCTAACCTAGTTCAGCGTGATCAGAAAAATAACAAATAAAAATTCTAAAGCAGAAAATAGAAGCAACAGAAAGCAGAAGTTAAAGTTCTTAGGTTTTTTCAAAATAGTTGAGGATTGTGCCTTTGTGATTCAGGTGTAGTGCATAACTATATTTTTTTAATATTTTCTCCTAAGTGATTGTTGTCAACCAGTAACGATATTTTCTTTTTAAGCCTATCCCTAGGTCTGAAGAAGAATTGGAAACCTATAAAGTTTCACTTAACCATATGTTGTTACCTAATTTTCCTTGGATTCCTATCTTGGTTGAAAATTCTAAATTAAAATATGCTTATTCTAATAGAATTTCATGGTTAACCCAATCGTTCCACTTTGCAACAAGAAGAAGTCCTCGATCACGATAGGTTTTAACGTCTTAACTGGCCAAGTTAGGAGTAAATGAAGACCAGAGGGTTAACAGATAACAATGACATCAAAAGCAAATAAAACATATCACAAGAAACATGTGGCAAAAAGCATAATCATAAAACTATCCATGAATCTCAGTGGCACGAAAAAAAAAATTAGCTACCCATATCAGGAGAGAAAACTACATAATAATTGATGGAAAACAAGCCTGCAAGCAACATCTTTATAAAATATAAACAATTACTCATTAGCTTGTGAATCTTCCCTCTTGCAAAACGTAGCAAACAACTTTCTTTCATACTCCCAAGAAGAAAAATATTAGGACTCTCTCAAATCCTCTCCAAACCCTAGCCTCTAGCCTTTGAAAATTTTTCAACTTCCCTTCAATTCGAGCCATAATGTGATTTTACAAACCCCTTGTTCAATTTTTGGTCCAAATTCAGTCAATTCAAGTAAAATAAATTATTTCCTTTCACAGTGATATATGATAGTGTGACCACACCCAAAAGTCAGTGTGGCCATGCCTGGTGCTCATTTGCAAACTAGATGAACGGGCGTGGCTGATCCACTTAAAAAGTACATATTTTTATGTCTTATTTATGATTCAATTTTTAAGAATATTATGATTTAATGAAAGGTATTTTTATGTTTTTGGATATAGGTGATAAAAATAAGAGTTCAAGAAGGAAAAATGAGCAAAAAGGAGCAAAAATAGAGCTAAAATGCAAAGTTGCCAAAATTATAGGTCTAGCGCCTAGGCGCCAGTTTGATACTGAAGCAGTTAAAATTTTTGACAACTTTGGGCAGTTATTTTGACGGTGTTAAGCGATTATCAGACCTTCTAGAAGACTAGAAGTTACTCCTGATACATAAAACATGTGATACAAATCATCTGGACACAGAAAAATGTTTTTTATCGTGAAGAGGTGCGATCAAAAGTGAAGGGGTGCGAAGATTTGGTCACGGAGTCCGGTGCCTAGGCGCCAGATCCCGGCGCATAGGCGCCACAATTACTTTCTAGATGATTCATTGAATTTGGACGAATTTTGAAGAGGTGCCTTAAGCAACCCCTGGTCATTTTTGAAGCTCTATAAATAGGAGACATTTCTACATAAAAGAGAGCTCTCCCGCACTCGGAAATAGTTCTAGCGAGCCACCAAATACTTTTCTTAGTGAGTTTATTTTAGTTTATTTTAGTTACTTTGAGTGTTACTACTCAATTCCTTGAGTAGTAAGTGAGAGTTTGTAAGAGTTGGTGTTGTTGAAGTCTTGCACATTGCATTTGAGTCAGTAGGAGTCAAAGGATCACTTAAAGGAACATTTCAGATAAGTATTTGTAACTTGGTTCAAAGTTTTATAAATATATTTTGTTGTGTTAATTCAATGTATTCTGAGTAGTTACTTTTCTTTCTCCTTTCAACTATGAAAAGATAATAAAGATAATTTGATTTCGTTGGAGAAATTAAACTTTATTTTAAAAATTATTGTGATGATATTCATACTTGATCTTAAATTACTTTTTAAACTTTCCATTTGAATTGTTAAAATCTGTTGAAGAATTCTGAGACCTATCCGGAGATGAGTGTTTAACTAGTAGATATCACATGAATCCTTGGGTAATCAAAGGCCATGTGCTGGTTATTCAAGGTGAAGTGCAAATAAAGAGGAAAATATTATTTATTGGGCGTATAATTAATTAGTTTTTAGAGTGATAGACTAAATTCTATTAATTTAGTTTATAGAAAGGGAACGGGTCACTAGTAAGGCCGACCATAGCCACCCTCGGACATCTAGAAGTGTGAGTCCAGATTAACCCATTCTACTAATAATACATCTTGAACCAATCTATAGATTAGCCAATGTTCTTTATACTATCGAGTGAAGGTAAAGAATATGAATGCTTCTATTTGGCACAATACCATAATTTTAAGTTCTCCACCAATGATAGCTTTTCTAAAAAATCTTGGATTAGTTGAAAAGGAGAAAGTTGTTTTATTTATACTTGCATCAACATTTACTTTATTGCTACTTTACCTACATCTGGTAGAAATTTCATAAAACTTAAAATCTGAATTTTGAAAAGAAATAAAAAGTATAATTACTTTTAATTTAAAAATCTATTAATTTCTAAAATTAATCTTCCCAGTGTGATCGATAACCAGGACTCCAATAGAGCCATGTATTACTGGATACGATACGTATACTTGCGTAGTACCTCTGGTGTGCAAAATATTTTCTAAAATTATATATTTATTTTTGCATACTACCGTTTGAAATATAAATTAAAGGATAAATTGTAGGCATAGTTATGGGTCGAGGTCAGTGGCCACACCAGTTCTCTGGCAAAACCACACTACACACCTAGCATGGTCATGCCAAAAGTGGTTGTGGTTACACCAGGCTGAAGAAAGTCCTTATTCTCAGTTTTTACTCCGGTTTGTGTGCTAAGCCTTCTGGAACCTGCAAAACACATAACCAATCTTCTAAATGCATAAAATCATAATATAAAGTAGATAATTTCATGAATTTAAACAAGAAAAATATGAAATTTTGATGCGGCTACGCATGCGGACTGGACCGTCGGCGTGGTCACGCTCAAAGGGAAACCTAATTACGTTAAGGTCTGTTTATGCAGCATGGTCATGCAGGCTCTAGGCGTGGATACACCTAGCAAGGTTATTGCATAGTTTGACATGTCCCAACCCTTGGTAGACTCGTAAAAAAAAGACTCTGAAACACTAAAAATTATATGAGAAGACTCAAAAATGACTAAGGCACAACAGAATTCAAAATCAAAGAAATCACAAAAATAGATTGTAAATAATAGATAATGCTTGGGCTGCCTCCCAATGTAATGTTTGGTTTGATATCCTTAACCAGACGTTGTTAGTTCTACTTTCAGGATAATTCAACATGAGGACTTACTTAAGACCAGTACTTTTCCCTCCTATGTATGGTTTCAATATTTGCCCATTGATCCTGAAAATATTATTAGTTTTTTTTATTCTAAATGTTTATTGCCTCAAATAAATACACATTTACTACAATGAACGATCCTGATCACCTAGACTTAATTTTTCTGAAAATAATTTTAATCTCAAGTTATATAGTAAAACCTCTTGCCCAAGGTGAAAAATCTTCCTAAAAGCTTCTATTCATGTCATATTTTCATCTTTCCCTATAAATCTTGGCATTCACATTCACTGTTAATCTAATCTCATCCAATTCGTTCAAATGTAGCAATCTTTTCCTTGCCAGATCTTTCAAATTATAGTTAAATTCTTTAATTATCTCGTATGTCTTGTGTTCTAATTCTACTAACAAGTGGCAGGCATTCTCGAAAATCAATCTTTATGGTGATATTCATGTAGACCTCATTTTTGATGAGGTCTCCTCTTCTTCTCTTTAGTACTTAGGATCTAGCCTTAGGCTTTTCCTTTGACTGTCCTAGAGGATTAGAATTAGGACCCACCACTTAGAAATTCAAATCACTTCTTAACTCCCTGCAAACCCCACAAACTTGATTGTAGACCCCTAATCACCTAGAGGGTTGAAATCAAATGTGGAAGTTTAAAGGACGAGTTCCTATAGGACTCTTCGGCCTTAGGACTACCTCCGGCGGCCCGGTCCGATGAAGGGGCCGACTTACACACACACTACACCTATACACTACATTTTCACACACACCTCCTAAAACCACACCCATACCCAATTTGACCTCCCGACTCATGCGTGTGATTCACATGGATGGTCTTTAACCCCTAAGCCCTCGTCAAGAGGTTAGGAACAACATGAGTGAATGCCTCAAATGAGTCCTCTCATGGCTCATATAGGCTTAACATGGCTTCATGGCTCAATCAAAATGATTTCATTCCACTTACATTTACCCAATCTTCAATTTTCCAAATTTTTTAATTTTTGACCCCGGGGACCCTACACCCGCCTAACCTACCCAAAGCCCTTGAAATTACCTAAAATTTTCAAAATCTCCAAATCACCCAAAATTCCCCAAAATTAACCTTGAACATTTCCTCACCACTCAAATTGATCATCCATAGCCAAAAATACCAAAAATTCCAAAAATACCTCCCAATACCCTCCAAATACCCAAAATGCCCCTCTTGACCCAAAAATCCAAAATTTCAGAAAATTCCCAAAAAATTCCAGAAAATTCCGAATATTCCCAATTTCATTTTGTTCAACTACACCATGGGCCAATTTTGTCAATTTACCCCACTTTTGTCAAAATCCCCAATTTGACCCATTTTAACCCAAAAGTGAACCCAATGTCAAACCAAACCTACCCAATTGACCTCAATTTTGGTCCAATTCAAATCTAAACTTCAATTCAATATCCCCAATATCAATTTAGACCAAATCAAAGTCCAATTTGATTGAAATTTGGGCCCAATTTTAATTTGAAGCCTAAGACCCAATTTTGGCCCATAACCTAAACCTAGGTCAAACCAACCCAATTCAACTCCAATTAACCCCAAATCTTTTCCTACACCTTCCTAATATCCCCACAAACAAAACACTAACAAGATTTTCCCCAAATTTGAACCTAAACTCCACCCAAACCTAACCCAAAACCAAAAGTCCCTTAAATTCGACCTAAGCCCAAACCTAACCCAAATGAGCCCAAATCCCAAAATCAGAACCCAACCAAAGTTGAAAACTCTTTGTGACACTCCCATGAAAATTTCTCAACATTAATTTTACATCAAATCCAACTTTAGCCCAACCTTAACCTAAGTTAGCCCAATTTGGCCCACCTTGGCCCCTTTACCAAAAGACCCACATTAAACCCAATTCAACGCCAAATCACTCCAAACTTGTTTCAAATCAATCATGACACATCCTTAAGCCAAACCCAACAATTATTTGGCCCAAGCCTTTACCAAACTTTCATCCTAAAATCCATTTTAAAATCCAAAAGCCCACTTCCCTAAACCATTTTAAAAGCCCATCTTCATTAAATTTTAAAAGCCCAAACTCATCCTAAAGCCCACATTACAATCTCATCCCATCACCACTCAATTAATATCATCCCTTAAGTCCTAAATCAATCATAAAATGATTCCAAATCAAGCCATATGCCAAATCACCCCTAAATGCCAAAAAAATCCCTAAAATCCATTTCCATGTAAATAAGCCAAGCCATCCCTAAGCCAAATGAAGTCCTTGAAGCCATGCACAAGCCACATGAAGCCATGGGATCCACTTTACACATCATCATACTATTAATTGCAAAAGGAGGAGCCTCTTTTAAGCCCCCTTAAAAAGGTTTTAACCCTTTTAATGCTTCACCTTAATCCATGATTAATCAAAATATTCATGGATGGTGACTTCTCTACCCTTTCCTAGCCGATTCATCGGATCCTCCCTCAGCCCAAATCAGCCATTGGGAGGTGAACCAAGCCCATTTCCAATGGGTTGACCAAACCAAGTGCAAAAGAAGCCACCTCTCCATTCCATTTTAATCCAAGCCCTTTACACATGTCCATGGCCAATCGATTGCACTAAACCCCGACCCCGACCCACCCGAACAAGATGGTGACCAATGCCCGGCCGGCCGCCCACCGTGCCACCGGAAAACGCCATGGCCGAGACATGGGGAGGAGCCAAACTTTGGAATTCCACCTCGCTGAGTCGCCCCATGCCCAATGGCCACCATGGCCGTTCTTCCTCGACCTAAGCACTCGATCCCAAGTCCTAACTCCCCCGGAGGCCCTCCAGCCTCTCCTATTTAAACCCCACCTCTCTCGCCATGAGGAGGTGCTCGAACCAACCTTAAGGAAACTCTGCCAAAATCACCCGTACTCTCCCCACACCTGGAGCACTTGATCCCCACTCGTCAATTTGCCCTAATCCCCACTAATCGAGCTCAATTTTGGAGCTCAATTCTCGTGCCGTAACGAGACATTCCCAAATCCTTCACCAAAGTCAAATTAAACTCACCTACACCTGCACAAGGTCAAGAGGAGAAGTTTCCCAGTGAAAGCCCCCTCTCCAGGCCACCCATCTGTTCCAGACTCCAAAGGTTGAAATCGGGCTTGGTCAAAGTCATACCTGGACATATTCACTGTGCCGAGAGACTTCATCTCGGAGCTTGCTCGGACCCAATCGAAGGTGACACAACCCTCGCATCGAAGCTACACTTCTCCGAGCAAAGGTATGGTCTTACTCTTCTTCCCGAGCTTCGAACATTCTCCATTTTTATCGAGTCAATTTCATGCCACATAAACCGTATGGATGTGTTCGACTTCTCGAGACGAATCCATGCAGCATAAGAACGTTTAATTTGGTCAAGTATCGAGCGAGATCTTAAGCCTAGAAGATGGACGGTTCTCGGGCTAGGAGGCTTGGGGACGATGAACGGATGTCGTTCATTCAATACACGCGCGGATGGACGGCTCAGATTAGGTCGGACCAGCGGATGATACGCGGAAGGCGGGACCCGGGCTGCTGACTCAAGTGGCGGCGTCGAATGGGAGCGCGCCGCGTGGTCGTTCGGAGATGCCGAGGATGACAGGGCGCCGCGCTGGATAAGTAGGAAAATAGGCATTTTCTTATTTATTTAATTCCCTAAACTTCAAAAATACATAACTTTGTGTAGAAAAATCGTAAAAATAAAATAAAAATACCTCTTCGCTCAATGAACATGAGGAGAATAATGTGGAAAAGAAATCATTTAGTTTCATTGAGTATTTGATTTTTAATAATTTATTTACTCTCCGCACTATTTCAATTCTCCATGCATGTATACAATTCACCATGGCATGAGACCATAGGGCTTTTAAGCCTCTCGAATTTGGGAACATTCCCCGAATTTTCCAAAGTCGAGGCCATCTCTATGAAGAGTTATTGATTTTTCAATTCTAGGTCACTATTCCGAGTATTTTAATTCCAATAATTAGCATGTTGTGAAATAAATCCTAGGAAAATTTGATGATGTTTCTTGTGACTCGGAAAACTCTAGGAAAAATAAGTTTTGAATTAATCCACTTGAATAACCCTAATCGGCTTAAACACCCAAAATGGAGCTTTAATTAATTAGAGCTAATCATACATCAAATTGACTTGAAATCAATTCTCCACCGACCTTTAGGATCAGAGGAACCCACCATAAAAGTTTGAAGTCAATTGGACTCGGTTAGCCCTACCAAATGGGTTGATTAAGCCATTTAGCCAACTTAAACTTTAAAAATTCATAACTTTCAAAATACTTTTCAAAAATTCACCAAATTGGTTTTGGAGCCTCTCTGATATCAAGGAAGTTTAAGAGAATTAAAATTGCAATTTTCTAAAAAAGTTGATTTTTGCATTATTTTAATATTTTTAATAATTAAAAAATAATAAAAATCACAAAAATAATAAAATTCACCAAAATGTCACATTTTGAATTTTAATCATTTAGGAACAAATCCCATATTTTTCTTAGGTCTCTATGATGAGATATTAAATTTTAGAGCCCTAAGGTAATTTTAAAATTAAAAGAATGTATTTTCTAGCATTTCCACTAAAATAATTCATAATAAATCAAAGAAAAATCAAAAAATTGTAAAAATTGGTTCTCTGATTTCCTTGATATCAGAGAGATTTTCTAAAAATATAAAATTCATTTTTTCAACCTTTATTTTATTTTTAAATTAATTAATACTCCAAAACTCAAAATAATTATAATAAAAAGAATATAATTCAAAAAATCACCAAAATTGGTCCAAGTGGTCCTCTGGTCATTAGGAATGTCTCATAATTTTCTTAAGGACAGAAACTTTCCCTTGGTCATATTATTAAATTTTCCTTGGAAATCCCTATTTTCCACAAAAATAATTACATAAATAAATTAAATACAGAAAAATCACATTTTCTCCTCTAATGTCTTTATTGACATATGAGTGAAGTCACATAAAAATTTCAAATTCATTTAAGCTCAATTTAGTGAGTTATGAAATTATTAAGCTTAAAGGGCAAAATGGTAATTAAAATTTTAACCCTATAATTAAAACTTTAGGCTTAATTAAAATGAAAGAGTAAAATATTTGATCCTAAATCTGATTTTGGATGATTGAAATTTAAATAATTAAAGGGTAGAAACCTACCAAATAATTTGAAGATAATTAAAATAAAACCTTAATTAAATAATTAATTAAATTTGGAAGAATAATGAAAAATTGAATTATTAAAATAGGGATATTATTAGGAAGAGATTTGTTCTTTAATCTAAGAATCCCTAAATTAATCACCTCAATAATATTTAATTCCTAATTAAAATGATAATCTAAATTCAAAACTTGAAATGCTTAATCATTAAATTAAATTAAAATTAAAACATTTAAATTAAATCCTTTTAAAATTTCAATTAAATTAATGCTTTAACAATTAAAATTAAATTATCTTTAAAACATAAAAAAATAAAATATTAAATTAAAATTAAAAATAAAATTAAATTTAAATTTAAATTAAATTAAACTAAATTAAATAAAATTAAATTAAAACATATTAAATTAAATCAAATTAAATCAAATTAAATTAAATTAAATTAAATTAAATTAAATTAAGTCAAATTAAATCATATTAAATTAAATTAAATTAAATTAAATTAAATTAAATCATATTAAATTAAATTAAAATTAAATTAAATTAAATTAAATTAAATTAATAATAATAATAAAATCAAGTTAAAATTAAAATTAGCATTAAATTAAATAAATTAAATTAAAATTAAAACTAAACCAAATTAAATTAAATTAAAGTTAAATTAAATTGAATTAAAAATAACATCACCTAAGACATAAAGAATTCAAAAATAAATCTAAAACAACTTGAACACTATTCCAAACTTAAATCCATTAACTGAAATTAAATTAAATCATAAACCATTTGAACATCAATTTGCCCTCGAAAGCTTTTGTTGTCATAACTCCTAAACGGAATATTAAGCGAAGTGTTACTTCACTCATAGGATATTCAAATGTCCTAGTTCACTCGAGTAAGATAACAAAACTCGAACTCCTGGACGATTAATTCATTTGTATAATTAAATTCTCTTGACTTAAAATAATCCTAGAAATATGGAAAAGATGTTTAAGACTCGTCTTAAGCACTTCCTCGATATGATAGGATATTTATAAGAACAATTGAACTTAATTGTTCTTCGATGAAGAAAATCGTCCTCAAACCAAAATACAAGAACCGTAGACGTCATAGGAGATGACTAGCTATATGAGTAGAACCTTGGTAGAAAACCATAACCCTTCCCTTAGCTTTACCTAGGAACTTGCTTTAAATGCTTAAATATTCTAATTGTGTTTTAAGTGCAGCTGGGATGACGGGAAGACCCTCCGTAGTACGCTTTTATTTTATCGCAATTTATTTTATCGCATCGCACTTACTTTTCGCATGATAAACAACCGTTGCATGAAAACCCACACCTTTAGGATAATCCCTAAAACCGAAACCAAAAACTAAATTAAAAGTCATTACAAGATAAAATTCACCGCCACAACATTTCAAAATATAAAACAACTCAAAATTTAATCACAAACAGAACAACAAAACTACAACTACAACTAAATTAAAACGTCTTGTTGGATGATCGGAATACCTCGGATGATGTAACCTACGTGTTGCTAACGGGATTTCTCACGGTCTAAATGAAAGTGTGGAACTCATTCAACTGAGTTTAGCAAATTCATCCGACTAAGTGAATCCGATAAAAATAACGATGCCGGAAGGATGGAACCGCGGGATCTTAACCGGTGTTGTTATAATCAACTTTAAGATTTGTTTAATTAAAATATTAAAAAACACCTGGATTTTAAGATTTTCTCTAAACCAAAACACTTCTCTCATCTCCCGATTTATGATTTCTAAAACTAAACCTCCGCAACAACAAGGAGCTCGGAGCATGGTGGGCAACGACGGCCATCGTCATCGCAAGAAACCCGAGTCTACTTCAAGAAAACTTTCTTAGAATTAAATAACCAAGCCATAGGACTTCGAGGTAGCTCGCCTAGTGCAACATAAATCCTCAACTCTTCGTTAGGCATTTCGCATGATCATATCATGTAAATTAAGCCCTAACCGGTCTTAGACTCCGAGGTAGTCGTCCGATACGACATAAACCCTCACATCTTCGAGGCTATTCGTATGATTTTATCATACGAATATAAGTCCTAACTAATTAAAATCGGCAAGATCAAAATACTAAATAAACATTAGTGGCTTTCCTAAATCCAAGCCAAACAATAGGATAGTCGGGAAATTACCGAAGTTCGCTTCGAATCCGTGATTTCTCCTACCTTTCTTCCTTTCGAATTCCCAAAATAAAATGTTCCAAATTTGATCCATTCCCTATCGAAATTCCAAAATTCAATCCATCAAGACTTAAACTTTGAAATTCTTGAGAGCAGAACTACCGATTATTATCGAGAGTTTTCTTAGGTGATTCCCGTCACTTAAGATGTAATTAACTATAGGGGCTTCGCCCTTATAGGGAATTTTAAGAACCTGTGTAATATAAACCCCGTTTAATGTTTTCATATTAAGCAGGGGAACTTGTCGGCTTATAAAATTGGTTCGCAGTACCAAACGGATGTCACAAACCTTTCTAGTTTATTTAAGCGAGCCCCATCGTCAAGCAAGGTGTCTATTCTTCGAGTTAGATACACGTTTGTGGTGCGGTGCTCGTTTATATAAACTATTCGAGATGTGAGATCAGTTTGATTTCATATCTTAAAATCTTCAAATTAAAAAAATTATTTTTCAAAATCAAATACTACTTTTCAAATTATTTATCTAAATTAAATTAAAAATTCGCCGCCAATTTCTGTTAGGCGACCCCTTTTCAAAATACAACACTCAACCTAAAAATATGCCGACAATTTCGGCGACTCCGCTGGGAGAATTCCTCTCTCCATTTTTAATCGATAGCTTCGCTTTCAAAAATCGGTAGTGTATCCATGTCCCTAATGGATCAAACTACCATTCTTTCCGTTGGAATACTATGTTCATTTCTACCTCGAACGAGTATAGCCAACATTCTCTCGGATTTAGGAGCCACCGTTTAGACACCCCTAAACAGCAGAGGTTCTCGAGATCCTTTTACCTCATTTCCGAGGTGGCGCGACCTCCAATAAGTGTTAGGCTTAAGAGTGATCCTTCGAGTCGAGAAGTCTTCGCATAAGACTTTCTTTTCCTTTCCAACTCGAATCGCATTCATTACCTTCTCTACACCTTTCAACATTTCGTTCTAAATAAACAAACCCTCTAATGAATGACTCTTTTAACAAATAACTCCTTCTTATAAATACATGAACAAGAATGTGTTCTGACTCTTTCGATTCCTTTCTTTTCGTCCCGATGAGAAGAAGCATAACTCGGGACTCGACAATCGAATCTACCTCGCGAAATGGAAGCCCCAAAGCCGATTTTCTCCTTCACCAATGGACTCGGACTTCACCGTTTACAAGGATGAGCCGCCCGACAATGGGATCATCCGGTTTGGACAAGGATTCGAGAACACAAATGTCAAGATCACCGACGTTACCCTTTTCGCGCCGACAAACAAAGTATCCGAAACCGAGAGACCTTCGATCGAGTTCAACCTTAAGTCAACTCAAGAGTTTCCTCCCCGCAAAGGGTTCCAATCGAGAGGAATACTACCGTCCAAAGGAGGACCGTTATCTCTACCCCCACCTGGTCTAGTCGTCTCCGCACCTACCCCGGCTTCCGCCAAACCGAAGGGGAAGGAAGTTCAAATTTGTAACGAGCATGTTACCGTGGAGGGTACGTATTTACGTGCAAGACCTTCTGTTTTTGAAATTGGGTCCAACTCAAGGGTTCCACCCCTAACACGGACTCGCAGAAGAAACAGAGGTAGGAAGATTGCCGTGAAGGCCGTAGCCGCCGAAGTCGCTTTCTGAAGAAATCCCCGAGTACACACCACTACCCGAATACATACCTTTGCCCGAATATACACCCTTTTGGAAGGAAGTAGATTCCATCCCCTTCCGCCGCAACTCGACGAGGAAAATGTCCGCAGGATCGCTTCTACATTACCTCGACCCGCATACTATAGCGACAAGCAGAAAGAAAAGGGCTAGGATTACACCATTCGCCCGACTACGTACCGTGATCGAGAAGTTAGCAAAGAAAGAGAAATGCCCCGTATCGGAGATTTTAAGAAGGATAGGACGGGTGCCGGCCAAATCCCGTCTCGGGCCACGAGTAGAACCTCGCTATCGCCGCAAAAGAGCCGAATAAGAAGATGAAGGCTAGTCCACCCGTTGTTGTTTCGAGCTTACTGCATCGGGAGGATACCACCTTCCAAGCATTCGACCCGACGCACCATCCGGTCCTAGGCCTTCGTCGCTAGAAGGATGGTAATGGCGTCCCACTACCGACCAATTAAGACCGAAACAACGACCGTAAAAGGAAAGTCTCGTCAGGAGACTCGAGTCCGAAGAAAGCACCACCGCAATGAAGGAGACTCCCAAGAAGGAAACCCGACAGCCATCGCATGATAACTGCGAAACCGCACGAAAAAGACCATTGGAAGACGCTATGGAAAAGCTAAGAACCGACATTCAACGATTAGCAAGAGAAAGAGAAGAAAAGTTCGGAGATGAAGTCGACTCGTCAGAGTTCATGGATGATGAATATGCAGAAATTAACATGGTTGAAACACGAGCATCGTCAGCTTCGCAAGGCGCTCCGGCAGCTGCGGAAAGAGATGAACCGGAAGCATTAAGAGCACAAATTCGAGAAAAAGACGATACAATCTCTCAATTGGCAAAAAGGATGGAAGAGATGGCTGCAGCCCTAGCCACTCTTCGCAGTCAAGCTCAACCCCCAAGAGAAACGCCTCCGTAAGTTATTCATATTACGTACGGAGGAAAAGAGATTACATCCGTTAACGGAGACGATCGACCAAAGAAAGATTCTACCCGTAACATGATTCCGGAGAAGGATATCAAGAGCATGGTGGAACAAAGCAAGTGCGAGAAGCCTTGGCACAATCAAAGAGCGGGACATCCATTCGGACGGTAGACCTTACCCCGAAGAATTCGATGTCGTCCAATATCCGAAAGGCTTTGTACCACCTCTCGTTCAAGACCTTCGATGGAACCGGAAACCCTCGAGCAAGATGTTGCACATTTTCGTGCCGCTTGTTGCAATGCCGGCTGAAGTGATGCTTTACTCTTCCGACAATTTGTCGCCACTCGTCGTGGATCGCCTTTGATTGGTATGCGTAATTACCGAACGGTTCGGTGAAGACATTTTCGTAATTAGAGAACCTCTTCATCAAGCGATTTGTCGGAGCTCGCACCACATCACTATAGGTGATTTAGTGGTAGAGAAGCGAAGCCGAACGAAACTTTGGTGGACTACATACTTCGATGGAGGAATCTAAGCATGAAGTGTGAGCCACAGCCTACAAGAACAAAGACGCAGTCGGCATTTTACTTAAGAGCATTCATGGCCCGATAAGACTTCTCCTCAAGGGATTTACTATTAAGACTTTCGAGAAGTTGTTAAGCAAGGCCGGAAGCTTGCAAGAGGAGGCGAAGCAATTAAGTTTCATCGACAAAACAGACAAACGAAGCCCGTGAAAACTTTTGAAAAGAAGTCCGGATCGTCGCAGCAGATCGATAAGGGCAAGCAGCCGATACAAATACCGTCGAACGCGCCGCAAAGAACCTCAACGAATTACCAACAACCCCGACCCAGCTATCGACCATCTCAACAAGATGAACAACCGCCTCGTCCACAACGTACGTTAAGGGAACTTCCGAGCAGTGAGTATCCGTTCAAGAATGAGGCAAGGCCGAAAATGTTCCGCAAGTCCGATGAAGACTCCAGATTTCCAACCGCCGCAGCCTAAAAGACCGAAGAAGTCGACAAGAAAGGTGATCCCAACTTTTGCCCTTACCACCTGGATGCTTCGGACACAAGATAGAAGATTGTATTACCTTCAAAAGTCGGCTCAACGACAATCTTCGAAAAGGGAACATAACAATCCCGAAGGAATACATGAAGGAACCCCGTAAAGGAGGTTCCGTCAATGTTATCTCAACGGATCTCATTGTTCCAATAGATCCCTATGCGATCGATGATGGATGGACTACCGCTTGGACAAAGTCTTCGAAGAAGATTTTAGATCGCATCCAAACCACTTCGGTGCGAGCCTCAATTCGTAGTTCGAAACCCGTCAAATCGGCACTATCACTCGCGATGAAGAACCACCTCAACAAGAGACGATCGAAGAAAAGAAGAAAATCGACGAAGAAGAGAAGACCGAGGCTCTTAAGGCTGGACTAGGGGCCGCTTATCCTAGGATAGTTGTTTCCGATTCGGTGGAGAAATCCCTCGAACCTCTCGACTCCGTATGATTACTTGCTCACTCCGTGGGATCTTATAATGATAAGGGTTATGGCGTTGGCTACGTTTCGACCGTTTCTAACGATTACGTAACTAGCGACAACCAACCTAATCCGACGTCGATTCCGATACAAATAACAATTCTCAAATCATACACAATCTCGACGATCATAATGACGAAGAAGACATCCACCAAGGAGGCTACGAGAGTTCAACAAGCAACGAATCTATTTGTGAGTTTCGAGGAGTCCCAACTACAATAGAGTTAGAGCCTTCGTACTCCGAAGCTAATCCAAGAACCCGTCATTCCGATTCGAAGGAGACATCGACAAACTCAATACTAGATTCGAAGAAATCACGAAGTCAACTTAAGAAGTGGAAGAGTTCTACCTCCGAGAATGGGTCCAAAGGACAAAGGAAAGCGGTGGTCGTTCAGGAAGAACCAACCCCGCAGAAGAAATACCCATTCGGGAAGAAATCGAGACACATGAAAATAAAGTGACTACAACGTGCTAGCCTCATCTTAGGAAACTACCGACCAAACCGAGCATCTACGACGCTCTCATCTTATCAAAGGAGATGAGAGAAGCTCGATCAAGGCCTTACTCGATCCGTAAATTTGCTTAGCTCAAATGACCGGAGATTCCTTAGATGAGGTTCGCTCGTTAAAGGAACAAGCCGAGGTGTCACCTTCACGAACAATGACCTACTACTTCGGACGCAGACCACAACCGACCGTTGTACATTTCAGCTTACAATCGGGAAGTTTACACTCTCCGCAGTATTGGTGGATCCAGGAGCATCAATCAATATAATGAATCTTCGAACGCTAAGCATACTTGAAATCGATGCTCGCGAGCTCGAGCGGACAAAATGTTATTAAGAGGATTCAACCGTAAAGGAGAAAGAGCCCTCGGCTCAATAACACCGCTAATGAAGACCGGTGACTTAGCAAAGACAACCGCGAAATTTCACATAATCGATTCGAAACGTCGTTCAACGCTCTACCGGGCGACCGTGGATACATGAAAACCGGATGGTACCATCATCTCTACATCGCTGCATCAAATACTACGATGGAGGGGAACAAAGGCATCAAAGGTGACTTACAACCATTCTCCGTACATGAAATTGGAATCCATGAAGATGCAACTTTATTACGCACCCCCGAAGAAAACAATCTTCTCCGGAGATACCATAACAAATGAAGCAAAGGAAATTCGGGACGACGAAGAACTCCGAAGTTCTAGTCCAACAAGTCACTCACCACTCCCTTACGGCGAGATGGTGAAGGTTTCTCCACAACTCGCATCCGAGGTCGAGGCCGGGACGAGGTCGCGGCAGAGACGTTAGGACAGCTGGACGCAGGAAACCACGCATCAATGTCGAATGGGAAGATAGTTCCAAGAAGAAAAAGAAATCAAGCAAGAAGCAGCGACAATAAGCTCGGAAGAAGCCGCAATTCAGATCTCTCTCGAAGATGAAAAGAACGAGGAATATAAATCGATGTACGAGAAGATTAACCACTATGTACATACTATGACCCTGACCCCGATTCATTCTAATAAGATCGAGGGTATGGTGGTCAAAGAGGTACGTAGCGGTGGTGCAAAGCCCATCAAATTCTACCGTGGTGCTCCTTCCTCCAAAACTGAAAATAATGTACAATTCAAGATGCTACTTCATCGAATTAATGGAATCGCCTTCGAGTGGTACTCTCCCTGTGTTCAAAATTTAATTCAGCGTGGTTTCTTACCTCGACAATGGACAAAAGGTCAATCACAACATTTTGAAAATTTATGGAATAACTCCAGTCGTCCACCCAATTCAAAGCATGGTCTCGGATTCGGCACAGTAGGATCAGTTGACGATACTGAATTTTGCATGGTTGTCACTGCGAGTCTAATGAAAACCGCATGGAAGCTACGTAAGAACTTCAAGATTTACAAATTGGAAATGCTCCACTCGCAGTTCGAAGAAGAGATCAAATCTACAATAGATGAGTTAACGTAAGTTAACTTAGGTACTAGCGAGGAACCTAGACCTACCTTTGTTAGCTCCTTACTCAATAAAGAAGACTCCGAAGAGATAATCAAGTTATTGATGGAATTTAAAGATTGTTTTGCTTGGAGCTACGATGAGATGCCGTGATTAGCTCCGCAGGTCGCAGTCCATAAGCTAGGAGTGGATCCTACTGTTCCAGACGACAAGGTTCCGTAAGAATGCGTCTAGAAATCGAACAACAAGTCATACCAAGTTAAAAAGCTAATAGATGCTAAATTTGTCCGTGAAGAACAATACCCGACTTGGTTATCCAATGTGGTACCAAGTAGAAGAAGAATGGTCGATCGAATTTGTGTGGATTTCGTAGATTTAAACAAGGCATGTCCAAAAGATGAATTTCCTCTACCGATCCCGAATTAATGATCGACATCGCTTCAACACATGAAATATTCTCATTCATGGATGGATCTTCGGGATACAACCAGATAAAAATGGCTCCATAAGATGAAAAACTTACAAAGATTCGAACGCCGATCGGAGTATATTGCTACACAAATGATGCCATTCGGACCGAAGAACGCAGGAGCAACCTACCGTAGAGCGATGACAAGAATTTTTGATGATCTCATCCACAATCAAGTCGAATGCTACGTGGATGATGTGGTCATCAAAAGCAAAGTAAAGGAAAACCACTCGTATGATTTGAGAATTGTTTTCGAACGATTAAGACAATTTAACCTTAAGATGAATCCCTTAAAATGCGCTTCGCGTCACGTCCGGAAGTTCTTAGGATTCGTTGTCCGACATCGTGGAATTGAAATCGACCCGAAAAGATTAAAGCTATCTTAGAAATGCCACCTCCCGTAACCTTAAAACAACTACGATCTTTTCAAGGGAAGTCGGCATATCTTCGACGCTTTATCTCGAACTTGTCGGTAGGTGTCGACCTTTCTCGCATTAGTTAAAAGGACGCCAAATTTATTCGGGAAGAGAAATGTCGTAGGGCCTTCGAGGACATTAAACAATATTTAATGACACCTCCCGTCTTAGCAGCCCTGGCCTCGGGTAGACCGTCGATACTTTATACCGCGGCCTTAGACGACTCTCTGAGCCCCGTTAGCCTCATGTCAATGATGAGGGTAAAGAAAATGCTCTTTACTACCTAAGCCGTCGTTTACTTCCAACGGAAATAAAGTATCCCACAATTGAAAAGCATTGTTTGG